>JAANSK020274046.1:0-21046 GCA_011763485.2 Isoetes engelmannii
AGTTACATGCCTTCCCTGGCATGTCAACCTGCCGACGCGAGGCAGGTTGACATGCCAGGGAAGGCATGTAACTGGCCTTTCTTGTATACAAGACTGAATTAAGAGAACAATTGGTCTCTTAATTCATTACAGTGAATATAAAGACTGTATAGACATAGAACTAGAAAGATGCAAATAACGTTGCCTTCTAAAATAGTGATTTGATACTTTGTGGCAATGCTGTCTTACATTCTTTATAGCCCAATTTCCTTTCTTTTCCTTGTCTTGGTCGTGTGGTTAGTCCACTCGTCTAACACATTGAGGTCCACTCGTCTAACACATTGAGGTCTCGTGTTCGAGCCTCACTAGGATCTTGGCATCCTAGGACCTATGACCCCTGGTGTAGTTGTAGGGGGCGGTGCTCCTTGAAGGGGGATTGCAAGAACATACCATGTGCCGTCGTATGAAGGGGGATTGCAAGAACATACTATGTGCCGTCGTATGTCCTTAGGATGCTGGCTAGTGCTGCGACGTTAAAATATACTTCTTTCCTTCCTAATATTTTTCACAATGCTGGACCGTGGCTGATGTCAAAAGGATAATTCCATAATATCACTGTGCATATAAAATGGGAATCTCTTCCACCTTCCTAGGGGAATATGCTACAAAGTTATCATGTGCCGTTTAACCCAGGAATATTTAATTTTAGATTGGTTATATATTTAATTTTAGATTGGTTATATAAAGTAACTGTTTACTGTATAAAATGGAAGGATTGGAATTTGCATTGAAAATCCGTTGTTTGGAGATCCAACTGCATTAAAGAGTCTGAACAATGAAGGAAAAGCAAAAAAAGTGAATTCATTTAACACTATTTCAACACATAAGGCATATCACTGTTTGGATTGGAGGCCATGCAAATTACACAGAGAAACCTGCTGTGATTTTTATGAGCTGCATAAGAAAGTGAGCTCTAACATGGCATTCAATACATTTTAGTCCATTTTATGCCACCTTCATCTTGTGTGAAATAGTGATGCGAAGCTGCATACGCAGTCTATTGATTTTATTGCGAGATACCTCGCCTTGTGCTGCTTCGACAAAAAGGAAATTCACATGAGGTGTCCTCTTCTTACAAGTAGCGCATTTCTCCTTTAAACATGTTGAATAATATACATCTCATGAACCACCTCTGGACCTTCCCTGGTAATCATCAGTATTTACACATATTGGGTTGAGTAACATTTCCCAAGTTCCATTGCCTAATTTCATGCGGTGAACTCCTCCATTCATTGGATAATTTCATGCACTGCTTCCTGCCTTTACTTTGCTTTACCTGCAAAACAGATCAACTTGTGCTCTTAATCAATCATGTAAGCATGTACCACATGCTCCACAAACTCATTGTTGTGGGAGCACAAGGTCTTGAATAGCATGAAACATTTTCCTTCGGGCACCAACAGCCCCAATGCCCATCTCTCTAAGGTCATCCATGGTTAACAATGGTAGCACATCATTATCCACCTCATGAAGTTCAAATATATCTGCATACTTACCCAATCCGAGTCCATCAAGCCATCTTTGCACATTATATTTCAGACCAAAATCCTGCCCCTTGGATGGTTGTATCATATTCTCATGCTCCTTTGCTGCCCCTGTCTCCTCGCTATCAAGACTGTCGTCTAACTCATCATCAGGCATAGATCCATCATCATTAACTAGACGGTGTTCTTGAGTATCCCATTCTACATCACCATGACCACGAGCGTGGCCATGTGACCTAAGCCCTAACATTTTTCCAGAATCCTCTGCCCTCTTCTCCAAATACTCAAAGCTGTGTTTACTAAGTTTCTGATTTGTACCCATCAGATCATCTTCCTGCTCTTGCTCTGTAGCATTTCCATTACACAACACTGGACCCGATGTATCACCACCAGCCTTAGACTGATTTTCCTTTGTCTTACCAGCCAGATATACCGCCCTCTTTGCCTTGAAGGCAGTGGCTGTCCTGGTTCCTGATGCACGCTTGCGCTTTCCATATCTACCTCTTTTCACATAAGTTCTTAAAGCTGGTCTCATTGCATTGTTACCTGCATTCTGACCCAAGGATAATCCACCCACCTTATCTTCATTTCCCATATCAGACCCATGGCTAAACCAGTCCCCACCTCCTTCCTCGTCATGTCCATTTATGCTTATTTGCTCATAATTCTGATCATGTGAAACATGTTCCAGAGGACGAATTCTCGGTGGCCTGCCAAACCCTACCCTAGCAGCCTGCCCTTCAGAGGGGCTAGTGGGTAGTATTGCATCTTCTTGCCGTCTTTTCTTGCGCTTGAAGGTCCTTTCCAACATAAAAGAAATAGATTGATCTCCTATTTCTCCCAATCTAACACTAGGTCGCCGCTGTCTCTTTGTGTTGATACTGGCCGCTGGAGCTTCCAAAGGGCCATTTACAACACCAGCAGCAGCAGCGTCAATTTTGGGCATCTCCTGCTGCAAATCGCCCATGCTTTCGAGAATTTGGACAACCCTAAGCGAGAAAGAAGTGGGTGCTAAACTACAGTGGTTCAAAAGATTTCTAGCATGTTTGAGAAGCTGGGAAGGCAGAAATGCAAGAACTTAGACTTACAGTAGACGCAGGTGCTCTCTGAGGAAAATGCCGACCGATTCCAGGCCAAAGTTGTGCACAAGCTTCACGCCGGACCTGTGCAAAGAAGCTCTTCACAGTTTCTATTCATACAGTATTGGTAGATTTATGCTCGTATATATATACCAGGAGATACGTATACTTGTATTCATACGGGGAGGCTTGCTAACTGTATTGCTACAATGGAAAATATGAGTTCTTTCTTCTATTGTTCTTGCGTGCTCTTTCTGTTTTCACCCTGGCCATAATGCGCTTTTTGTTTCTCTTTGTACAGGTCTGATAGACCAATTGGCCTCTGTGAGCGATAAAAATGTTATTCTATTCTATTCTATTCTATTCTATTCTTAAATATCCAAGAATACTTCGATGCCTTGACTCCATCCATGGCCTTGTTCATTCTTGAGAAGCAAACTAGCTAGTTGTCTTGTTGATGATACCTAGCTAGAAGTGGTAATGATATACAACTATGCCTTGATCATGCCGAGCTAGAAGCGGCGATGATACACAACTATGCCTGGTCCCTCGTTCAAGAATCCCTTGACTCTAAAGCTCTCTAACTGTGCCTGTAACTTTGCTTCCCACATTAGAGCCAATGAGGGTATTTTGTGAACTACAACATCTTGTACTGCAGTTGCTGATGAAATGGACCAGTGTTTCTCATAATGTTAATCTCTATAACAAGTACCATCAACGTGCTAGAACCTATGCCAACAATTTAGGGTGTTATAGCTTGTCCTGACATATCATATGAAAGTACTTGACATGTGAAGTATATGTCAGTTAGAGATTATGCCTGGATGTATGACTTGTTGGGCCACCAAGAGCCAAGTCGCTTCATTGTTATCTTGTGAAATTAAAAAGGCAAAACATGTGCATTCATAGTTTGTTGTCGACTTGTCGGACATAACAATATATAAGATATATGATAGAATGTAAATACATAGGTATAATGATGCTTGGACTTCCTATTTATAATAGACTAGGAAATTGCTGGTGGGCGTTTCATGTGATTATACATCAACAGTGGGGTATTAACGTGTTGCAACATTATCTGATGGAATAATTAGTATGTCAAGCTATTGAAACACACAATAGTGCATTATGCTATAGTGGCCCATCTTCAGAAGAGTAGTAATGGCCACAACACCTGGGCCACCTGCCAGGCCATACCGTTAGCCATGTAGATAGGAGAAGTTAATTAGACTTCTTAGATCTTCCTAACCAATTAAACCCTTACCTAGCTTATAGGATGACCGACCCCATCGACCTTTGGTTTACTTAGCCTCTATTCTTCTATATAATGTTATTTTATCTTTCTTCCAAATCATGCTAGATATGTTCCAGAGTTTAACATCATAAGATATGCTAATGTTACTCTAGCTATCCCCTATCAATAAGATAAGCTTGGACAGTGGATTCTTTTAGATTAGTACAGAAATATTGAAATTTGAATGAAAAAAGTGAGACAATAGTTGTATGTCAGCTTTGCAGATTAAATGATTAATTTAAGGACTCGGTTCTTTGGTACTGTTATGCCAAGAACCTCATACCCAAAACAGGTACTGATGCTTTGATTGGTTTATGCTTAAATATTGATATGTTTGAGAGAGCTTGCTCAGGTGCTGATGCTTGAGCTTCATTCTAGTTTGCTTCTTTCACACATATATGAAGTTGCCAGATATTTTCATTCTATTTCTCAACATGCCTGGAAGATCTATTTGAATTTTCTAGATGATACCATCATTTGGCAGCCTACAGGACTTGTTCATGTATCATCATACATCTTCTAGTTACCAAATAGGAAGACCATTTGAACTTCTCAAATGCATAAGCTAGAGCAGTTTATGGTATGTAAAACTTGCTCTCAGAGCATCTAATAAGTTTCCGCAAGAACAGGATGAAGATGTTGAGATCACTCCTGTAGTAATTCTGTTCTTGCTTTAAAACATTGTACCTTTTATTATAAAAAATAAAAAAGTCAATTCCAAACAATTGAGGTAACTTAAATATTAATCTCTTGGAACCCATACCTAAACCAATATGTTCATATACAAACATGTCATTATACTCATATTATAAGTCCTGTCAAATAACATTTCACTCTTGATTCATGAATATCTTTAATGTGTCCATCTACAACACAATTAGCAAGAACTAGATGTTGAGTCAACACCTTTGATATTATCATTACTTGAGCATTTCATGCTACTTGGTCTTTCCCGATGGAATGCATAGCCACACCCATCATATTGTTATCTAAGAACTATACTACAGGTTCCAAACTTTCAAAACTACACTGTTTGTGTTTTACCATGAATAATCATACATTTGACATCTAACCATAATCCATTCCAATATCTCAATCTGGTAGATAATGTTATCCACATTTTTAAAAGTGGCTAAACTTGATGTTTGAATCCAATATCTAAGTTTGCGGCCAATCCTCATAGCAAATCCAAATTTGAAATAACCATAAACCCGTGGGTAACTTCAACCCAAATTGCTAGTAAAAGCGTATTGAAAGCATATCTTTTGGAACTCTAAATTTAATTCTCCAAATATATCATTTAGAACAAAGTTAAAGGTTATACCACCTTTCCTTTCTCTTCTTCATACTTTGTGATTGTATACACTTTGTAGAAATTCTTAGAACAACATAACTCAGGGATTCATTCTTGTCAACAGGGATAAATCCTCCACATTGCATCATATTGTGCCAATAAAGGATGGGAGATAATGACACCTGTCGAGATAAGAAAATAGAGAACTTCATTTGCACGATACAACGCACATGGTCCTATTGGGAAAACACAAACGAGGAAGTACTTGATATATATAATACAGAACCACATTACCGAGCTATGTGGAGCAATTGACACTATGTTCAATCTCTTAATAATTACCCTTGCCATGGAATATCAGGAAATTATCGTAAAAGCCCACGAGTTCAATACTATGTCATTCAATAAAAGCATTGACAAAAGAGATCATCCACGAATAGATAATAATTGGACACCTAAAATGTTCATTTGCCACATTTTGGTACATTCAATGTGCCGAAACAAATTTGTACATTTGAAATCTTGTTATCGACAATTTTCATTTTTCTTTCTTGTGTGGATGATTTGATATTCAATAATTTGCTATATTTAAGGATATTTTAAATTTTTTATACGTATCTAAGGTAGATGACGTAATTAATGTAGTTTTCTATTTTCACCCACTCTTCGACGGTGGAGGCTCCTCTCAAGCTTGAAGTCGCCTAAAGAACTATGGCGGGCTTTCTAGTATTTTCCTAGATTTCTCTTAGGATCTTCCTATTCTAGATTTATTCGCCTATTATTAGCTCACTGGTATCAGCTGTTGTCCATAAATGGGAAGCTAATTTGCTGGAGCTCAATGGTTTGCCTCTATGGCCTCTGTTTACCTGTCTTGCAAATGGCCAGGCATAGTGCTTGTACATAACTTTGGAGTTTAAAAGAAATGCAGGTCTTTGAAGTTTTACATTCTTTTTAAATTTATGAATTTGATCAAGCTTTTTCCTTTGTCTTTGTTTCCAGAACTTCGCATTCCGGAACATTTTTCATGGCTTCCAAGGTCATGTCAAGTGTGCATTCCAGCTACAACTTTCCAAAACATTTCTCTCAAATTGTATTATTTAGGTCGTTATCAAAATCTACAATATTATGATGTAGAAGCTGTTCATATAAGATTTGTAGGGTTCTATAGATCCAGTCATTGCATTTGTTTCAAACAAATCACAATTGAGAATCAAATTGTGCACTCTAAAGAAAGTAGATTCTAGTTTATACATAAGAATCTCTTCGAACTTCTTACTTTTCATAACCGTAATAAGAAATGTGACTATTGAATTCTTGCATCCCTAACGCATTATTGTTTGGGGTTCAACTTTTGAGAATAGCACTGCTTAACCAAAGGTCAAGCATTATTTGGTTTTCACTTTTAAACAATTGCTCCATATCCACTACCTGTCCTCTCCCACTACGGTCCTATGACAAGCATATTCTTTAATTTTTTTCTATAATGGATGTTTAACCTCAAATTCTCTAGGCCCCGCACAAACAAGAAATGAATGAAATTCACCACCATTTTGCAAGAGAGGAAGGATCAAGTATAGTTTATCACAATATCTTTATTTTTATTGGGCAAGTATTTGGCCCAAGTACTAAATAAGGTGCACATTGTTCCATCACCTAATGGACATTTGCTTTACGATACCATTATTTGTATCCATTGATTTATCATCATAGAGTTGCATATACATATTTCCATAGCTTAAGGAGTTATGTGTCTTTATGCAAACCAAGGTTAACCGTAACTTTATGATCCATGTTAACTACTTCATAGACACACATCATATTACCATGTTAACCTTCTAGTGTGCCATGCATCTTTTCTGGATTCAAGTTAATTCAACCAATATAAAATATGGGATCATTATCCCATATCTTTGACACCAGTGTTAAGAACCTAGACCTCGCAAGTAGCATCTCTTCAATGTCATGGGATATTTACAATCCATTTCGTATGTTCATAGCATGTCACATGCCATTTAATCATTTTTCACTTAGCCCTCAACCACATCGTGATATGCAATATTTATTCTAACTTGAACCCTCTATTTTAAATCCTTACCAAATTTCTATTTTTCTACGCTGGAGTAAGTACATCATGCTTTGGACTCGTGTTTTAGGAGCATTTTCTTGTGTTTACATAGTAGATGAGATATGTACATTTTGTAATGTTTTACATTTTGATTGATAAAGCTTTTTCATCCTTTAAAAAGGAAAAATTCCATTCATTAGATTATATGTTTAGGAGTCTGGTGGCTTAATAGAATCTTACTCATAACCAAGATGGCAACATAATTGCCAGATTTCAACCCAAGGAATTGTCAAAACTACTAATATACCTCATAGGTCATTAATTTTAACAATTCAATGTGTAATGCCCATTTTCATAGCATTCTTTCTTCAATTGATTTGAAGTTTGTTGCTCTTCAAACTCGTAATGTCCTTATTTTTCACATTATATTGGATACTATATTAAGTATTGCTTAATTTAGCCAATTTTTATTCATGCGGCATATTTATTGTCTTGGATATGGATTGAAATTAAGGATACATTTCCACTAGTTCTTTCAAACCTTCATCCGAGTGGGGAAAGTTCTTAGTGTTAAAGAAAAATTCCTATAAACTTGAAATATCATAGGCAATCCAAAAATTGTACAATCAATTAAAGTATCAAAGTTTTTCCTATAGGAAACAAAACATATGGGTAAGTTAATTTTTAAATTTTTCTTATCTATCCTCATCTTCAAAACCCTCATCATTATCTTCTTCAGCTCTAATCGCTCATTTAAAAAAAAAAAAGAACGTAAAAGACAACGGCCGTTGATTGACTCAAGCATTGAATCCTATTAAAAAGTTATGGTCGTACGCGTGGCCACCCAGTAGAGTTAAACAGAGCAGAGGAGAAAGAGGAGTCGGTGGGCGTTTGAAACCCCAACCAAAAGCATTAATCTGTGGAGATTAGAACTATGTGCAGCATGCCCAATTGAGAACCTAGTCCAACAAAGCAAAAGCAAGAGCTGGAGCAGCCATTTGCATTAAACCGGTAGAGAGTCGAGTAGAGAATTAGCCCCCCTCATCCAACCTGCAAGAGATCAGAGCAAGAGCAACAAGCAGAGGACAAAATCTGGCGCCAATGCTTGGCCCTCCATCTTCATATTTCATCCAATCGGCCATGCTTGCAGCTGGAGCAATGAATTATTCCAGACTTCGTCAATTCTGTCCAAAGTCCGGGACACTCCTTGAATCGTATTGCTAATCGTCCGTCAAGCCAAGCGCTCTATTCTTTGAGTACTATAACCATCCCCCAAGAACAAACGAGCATTGCACAACTCAAAATAGAAAAAAAAAATGATCTTGAAGGAAAATGCCAATCCAACGGCCATCGTGGTTTTCATCAAAAGGAAAAACAAAACAAAAATGTCGGAAGAAATTATCATTGGAAAATCTAATTCGCGTGGCTGCTATAGCACCATCTTTCTAGATCTTGTAGCTCATATTAAAACTAAAGACTTCCACATCAAAACCCATCAATGGAATCCTCATGAGAGCATCAAATTGATCAATTTTCAGCTTATTTATTTGGGATGTTTTAATGACATTCATTCTGCTAAATTCTCGCTCACATTGTGTTGTGCTGGGACATTGCACCATACCAATAGTTGCTACCTTCACCAACTCTGAAAAATCATCCTTCTATAATTCATTCCCTCGTAGTATCATCTGCTAGTAATCTAAAAAACTTTTTCCAGCCCATTCTTCTGCTGCACGAAGCTTCCACCTTCTAAATTATGTTTCAAATTTCCCCTTCTCAACAAATCCTTTAATTTCATCCACCACAAACGTCCTGCCATAAAAATCCGCAAGCTGCTCAATTTCAACTTGATCAAATGCTCGAAGAGCTACCCTACTTGAAGGAAAGTTCATTGGTGCCAAGATTCTCATCTTGGATAATATCTCAACTACTTTAAGACTGTCGCCCATATAACTAATAAACCCTTTTGCAAGTTTCTTTTGGAAGTCCAATGCTCGGGCAAGGTCATTACCCTCCACACATCGTTGCTTAAGCAAACTCCTAAAAATGTCACCTTTTATAACACCTCGGAGCTCTGTTAAATGGTTGTCTTTCTTACAACAATAATCTGGAATTATTAAGTATCCCTTGCTATCCATACGGTTGCCATTAAAATCAAGTGGTTGATCTACTAGGAAATCTTCTCATATGTCTCCAATCGTATGCTTCACTAAGTTTCCAACAATTGTGACATCAATAGTTACTAATAGCTTCTTATAGCTAATAGCTTCTTATAAAAACAACTTGAAGCTGTCATGTGGCCCAAAATATCTTGCTAAAAAAGCTAAGACATAGATGATTTCAAAGCTGTCCAACTCGTAATACAAATACATCTTTCCTTCATTTTTGAAGCTTGAGGAACATATTATAAGTTTACAGACAATTTTCTAATAGCCCCATGACGCCTAAGCCACCTTGTGTCCTGCATTTTGATCAATTTACTAACATCATAACCTAGTTCTTTTTCTACCTCTACATGATGACTCGGATGCTTTGAGCTTTTGCCAAAGAAGGCAGACACTTTGTTAATCAAAGCATCGATCTTGTTACAAACTTGTTTGCATTTTGCTAGTTCCCCCTATATCTTCCAACAAAAAATTGTCTTATGGGCCAAGCAATGTAATGTATGTTGGTCAAAGCAATGTATGCTGGTCAGGAATCCAATTACCTGTTTCAACCAGACTGCAACTCCATTTTGGGACACTTTCATAGCACGAGCTCCATCAGACTTCAATGCCACAAATTTGCTCATCTCCAATCCTGCAGCCTTGACTTTCTCCGCAACTAGATTGAAAATATGCTCTCATCACTATCAGCTATCCCATGCAGCCCAAAGTAGCTTGTTTTCACCAAGTTATCCTCCAAATATATATCATCCTTTCGAGTCAATTATAATTATATATAATTGGGATATTGAATATTCCACTCAGTCCAGAACCTCTACATTAGGTACATCAAGTTGCTCGACTCATCTACATGGCAATGGAGATGCATTCACAACTTGCTAGTCATACCATATGTATCCTTGACTGTAGTCATTAGCATATATCCCAACAAGCACCCATGTGGTTGATGAAAAGTCCCGTCATCATCCCATTCATCTTCTTCATACGTGACTTCATCCCTTTTGGCAAAGTCCTCGATAAAGTAGTTAACGATTCAAATCCATGTTCAGAGACACATTTGCAAAGAAAACATAACTTTGGCCTGACAAAAAAAAAATGAAACCTTCCACTGCTTCAAAGTTAAATTGCATTACACCAAAAGTACATTCATCCTTCTATAATTCATTCCCTCGTATCATCTGCTAATTAATCTAAAAAGATTTTTCCAGCCCATTCTTGTGTTGCCTAAAGCTTCCACCTTCTAAATTATGTTTCAAATTTCTTCTCCTCAAAGAATCCTTTAATTTCAGTTTTATCCACCACCAAGGTCCTGCCATAAAAATCTGCAAGCTGCACAATTTCAACTTCATCAAATGCTCGAGGAGCTACCCTACCTGAAGGAAAGTTCATTGGAGCCAAGATTCTCATCTTGGGATAACATCTCAACTTCTTCAAGCCTGTCGCTCATGTAACTAATAAACCCTTATGCAAATTTCTTTTGGAAGTCCAACGCTCGAGCAAGGTCATTACCCTCCACACATCGTCGCTTAAGCAAACCCCTAAAAATCTACCTTTATAACACCTCGAAGCTCTGCTAAATGGTTGTCCTTCTTACATCAATAATCTGGAATTATTGGGTATCCCTTGCTATCCATGCGGCTGCCATTAAAATCAAGTGGCTGATCTACTAGAAAATCTTCTTGTATGTCTGCAATTTATGCTTCACTAAGTTTCCAACAATTGTGACATCAATACGTACTAATAGCTTCTTATAGCTAATAGCTTCTTATAACAACAACTTAGAGCTGTCATGTGGCCCAAAATATCTTGCCAAAAAACCTAAGAAATAGATGACTTCAAAGCTGGACAACTCGTAATACAAATTCATCTTTTCTTCATTTCTGAAGCCTGAGGAACATGTTGTAAGTTTACAGACATTTTTTTAATAGCCCCATGACAGCTAAGCCACCGTGTGCCCTAAACTTTGATCAATCTACTAACATTATAGCCAAGTTCTTTTTGTACCTCTACATGATGACTCGAATGCTTTGAGCTTTTGCCAAAGAAGGCAGACATTTTGTTAATCAAGGCGTCGATCTTGTTACAACTTGTTTACATTCTGCTAATTCTCCAAGGAATATCTGTCTTGTGGATCAAGCAATGTATGATGGTCAAAGGAATGTATGATGGTCAGGAATCCAATTACCTGTTTCAACCTGGCTGCAACTCCATTTTGGGACACACCGTTACACGAGTTCCATCAGACCCCAATGCCACAAATTTTCTCATCTCCAACCCTGCACTGCAGCCTTGACTTTCTCCATAATTAGATTGAAAATATGCGCTGCATCACTATCAACTATCTCATACAACCCAAACTAGCTTGTTTTCACCAAGTTATCCTCCAAATATGTAGCATCCTTCCGAGCCGATTATAGTTATTATAATTGGGATATGGAATATTCTACTCAGTCCTGAACCTCTACAATAGGTACATCAAGTTGATCGACTCATCTACATGGCAATGGAGATGCATCTACAACTTGCTAGTCATACCATATGTACCTTCGACTGTAGTCATTAGCATATATCCCAACAAGCACCCATGTGGCTGATGGAAAGTCCCGTTATCATCCCTTTCATCTTCTTCATATCTGACTTCATCCCTTTTGGCAAAGTCCTTGATAAAGTAGTTAACGATTCAAATCCATGTTCGGGGATATATCTGCAAAGAAAACATAACTTTGGGCTGACAAAGAAAATGAAACCTTCCATTGCTTCAAAGTTAAATTGCATTACACCAAAAGTACCAAAATAAGAGAGGCTATAAAATTTGCAAATGACAATCAAGAGTACAAGACATGCTGAAGATTGTAGAAGTAGATGATCAATGTCGAACCTCTAGTACCAATATAAATATGCAAAGAATGTGAAAAGAATGCTAACCTTGTTGTATAATTACCAGTGGGGAAGATCTTCTAGAATGTGACAAATTTGTCAGGAACCTGCTGTTTCTTGGAACCATTTTTTGTGCATAATGCAAAAATTCGTGCAGATGTCAGAGTGACATGAATCCCATTTAGTCGTTGTAACTTGATCCGCTTGATGAAACAAAAGATCTTTTTTGATATATTGGATACGTTTACAAGCTTCTTGTCTTTTGGAAATCTTTGTTAGACTTAAACTGCTTTTTGAGTTCTCAACTTGTGAATGGTAATTTTTTTCCAACACAGAAGGGATATCAGAGCTCCCCTTAGCCATAGCAGCTTCATCAACCTGACACGACAAAAATCATCTCTGCTATAAGAAATTCCCCTGCATCCATGCTGTATAGAATCATTTCCAGTCTAAGATGACGATTGAGGGTTGCATCCCAAGTTCTCATGAAATTCATCAAGCCCCTCAAAATCAACCATATGATCCTCAATTGCACCATTTCTAATTCCTTTTGTTGTATGCTCTATGATCATGGCATAATCCAATTCCAAACCCTATCTTTATCCTTTGCCTCATTTCGTGCAACTGACTTAGGTCATCTGATGCATTTAAATTGTTCTGAAAGAGCAGCCTTCCAAAACCGTTGTGCTTGTACTAAAATCTTTCAAAAGAATAGGCATCCGAAGAAAACTGCCACCATCCCTGGAAACACCGTTGTCTTACATCGAGGCCGAATCTGAAACCTCATACAGCCCAAAATCCACCCTTAAAATAACATATTCAAAAGCATATGCGAAAAACACACCCTTCAAACATAGGGTTAGTCCTCCGGGCAACCAAAAAATTGGAGATAAATTCAAATTCCTTTATGTTGACAATGGACATTCCATGAAATTATGAAAACACATTTTGAGGAACAGTGCAAAACATAAGGGCATTTGCATTTGATGTGGGTAAAAGCACACTAAAGATGTTTTTATTCATTGCAAATTTGTGAGTACAACGAAATTCTATGTGATATCACTCCATCCACATATCGTTATCGAGTATGTGGAGGTGATCATATAGGAGAATTTATGATTACTGCGTAACAACCCGACAAAGGAAGTATCCCAAACTCCACAACCGAACAAAGAAAATATCCCATAACTCTGTTCAGCAGCCATAGCACAAACCTGCTTGCTGAGTTTGGATCTAAGAGATACCAGAGTCCGAGAAGAGTGTGCATAATTCTGGGAAAACACAAATAATCTGCGCCTCTTTCATGTAGTCCATAGAAGCCACCCCTTACACAAATGTATAGCAGTCTTCTTTAACGTAGACCACGTCATAGGATATTGTTACACGGCTGCAACAATGGTTTTTTCAGAATTTTCCAATTCAACAACTACACTGTGACACCGTCTGCAAAGAGTTGGATGCATATGAAGTGATCCCACTTCTTGTGAGTAACACCAACATCTCTCACATTTGTTTCCCTCTGCCCGTGACACTCCCACCCACAGCTCACCTATACCTTCCAACTTGAAGCTTCCTTTGTACGGTAGGTTCAGCAATTCCCCAGCTTCTTTGTTATGTAGTATTTCAACCTGCATATAATGTGCATACTTCAGCATATAACACACACAAGCAATCTAGACAGTCTTGGACAACAACGATTATATTGTGGTTTGCTTTAATGACAAAAGAAGGTGACCTGTGAAGTTAAGAATATCCTAGGGAGTTTGTCAGCATCCTCTCCTGTGCCTGACATGCTCAATAAGATCGTAGAAATGTCCTCATTATCAAGATAAAGATAAACCTTTGCATCCAAGTTGGCCCCTATAAGCTTATCAATCCTCGCTGATTCTAGCACCTTATTTACTTCTGTCCTGATCTGCAAACCATGTATGCAGAGATTTACTTCAGGGACAAAGATATGGAAAAACTGACTCAAAATGGACTATCTTGCATTTGATAATTAAAAGCGCAACATTTGTACCTGAAGCAAGGAAGTCCAGAATATTATAGCTTTTTCAGAAAACACTCTCCATCTTTCGTCTATTTTTGGCCAACGAGCTTCAAAAGCAGTCTCAGCTTGCAAGCCATCTTCCATCAAGAATTGGAAAGGCAAGTGCTGCCAAGCATCTTCTGCTAGATGAGGTAATACTGGGGCAATACCACGCACTAGACAGAGCAGTTGAGCTGCCAGTACTGTCTGACAGCTTCTTCTTGTGTGACTATTTTTACCACTACAAGGAGAAAATTTGTGGCAGTGATGGTTTATTGAGCAAGGAAATACAACAATAAAAACAGCAGCAACAAATAGCATATACGTACGTACCCTACATATAAACGGTCTTTTGCAATATCAAAATAAAAATTTGATAAGTCGACAATGACGTACCGTTGCACCACCTGCCAATTGTGTTAGAGCCATTAGATCTTTTGCATTTGGAAATTACAATTAGATTCGGAACACCAGATGGGAATGGAACCTGAAAAAATTTAAAGAATTGATATTTTACAAACGCTTCCTGAACAGCTTCCATTGTTGTTGATAATTGGAAAAGAGCATATTTATCCACCATTGGAAGATTCTCATAGCTAACCATCTCTTTAGGCTACACAAGAAAGAAAAATATATAAGAAAATGTCTGGAACCTATTTTGTGGTAACAAACAATTAGACGCATGCTAAAGTTTTAAGATAAAAAGAAACTGCAGCGGGCATGACAAACTTTGGTGAGTGTGACATAACAGACTGCGCCCAAAGAATGATTCAAGTCAAGGTTTAAGTCTACCATGGTATTGGGCTACTAGTAGCTTAAAAATGCAAGCATTTACGTTCCATACAGCATAATGCCTCTTTCTTGGTCGTTCTCAAGGACTTATTGCATTATAGTACAAGGTAAACATGGCGCATATAAATAGGGCACCAGTGGTAGAAACATACGGTCCAGTCATGAAGATTTGAGAGTAGGTATCTCAATGTAGCACGCAATTTTCGATAACCTTCAGAGGTTTGTTTCAGGATTTGGGACCCAATTAGAACATCCCCTGTATAATCAACGCTGGCTACCCAGAGCCGTAAAACATCAGCTCCATAGCCAGGCTCAGTCTGCAAACATATGCAAGGTCACAGAAAAATTGAGATCATAACAGTCAAAGGCAAAAGTTGTATTATCACCTTCTGGTCCTTTCCTCCTTCAATAACAATACGTGGATCAATAACATTCCCAATTGACTTACTCATTTTTGTCCCCTTCTCATCAAGTACAAATCCATGAGTTATAACTTCCTTATAAGGTGGCATCCCTGTAAGTTAATACACATTCATGAACGATAGGTCGATGAGAGGCAATTAGTCACCATATCATGGCACTCCCACGTCAGGACCCCAGACAGATGTTTATATAAGGAAAATTTAACATACACAGGTACCTGTTGTGGCAATACTGGTGAGTAAGGAACTTTGAAACCACCCCCTATGCTGATCGCTACCTTCAAGGTACAGGTCTGCTGGCCACCTTACACTGTCTCTCTTTCCCAGTACAGCAGCCCATGATGATCCTGATCCGTCTCATTAGGAATAATTAGGCCATATCACCGAGCTTTCCTATGTCAAGAAGAAAAAATTTACCTGAATCAAACCATACATCCATAGTATCAGTGCCCTTCCTGTATTTATCAGAGTTGTCTTTATAGACTTCTGGAAGAAGATCCTTCACATCCATATACCACCACGCATCACTCCCTTTCTTAGCAATGATAGCTGCAACCACAGTTTAGGCATCAAGTTGTACACCTTATAGCATAATACGAACTTCTAGAGGTAGAATTATAATAGGTCAAAAAGCCGTGTAAATGTATGATAGTCTCCATCCCTTCTCAGGACTCAAAAAACCTCGACACTGTCAGATTAATGTACTAGCCAGTAGACTAATTTCGGTGGATAGTAAGGATTATGTATGCCTGAGACATGCTTTAGTCCAGACCATTTGAACCTCTGAAAATGTCCCAGAAAAGGACCCAAATTGGTCTCGTGAAAGAGCATGTATGTGCACATGAGAATACGAGTTTCCAGAAAGGATGCATGTAGAAAGAGTTGTTCAGTTCACTGCAGGAAGAGCTTTTAATAGCCTGGCAAGGCACTCTGCCATATAAGAAGACACATGGAGAGAAAACAGTCAAAGCATTGAAAGCTCAATTCTCTTCCAAATGAGGAGCCAAAGGATATCTGTCATACTTGCACATGCCCATAGCTCCGACGAGTTCTAAGTTGAGAGTTCTAAGATGATAGCAGGATGTCCGTGCAGCTCTCTTCTGTTATTTGGTTCATCCACCGTTCAATCAATGGGGATTCTATTTGTCACAATACATTTCACCACGCATTTTCCTTGTGAACGTGTTGTTTAGATACTAACAAATAAAGTAAAAAAAGACTTCCCCATAAGAATGTTGTACATACACTGGACATGAGTAATTGTGTCATGATTCATTAGTGGCTCGCCAGTGTCAACATCATAAAACACAGGAATGGGCACCCCCCATGCCCTTTGTCTTGAGATGCACCAGTCTGAACGTCCAGCAACCATGGTTGTAATACGATTTTGCCCCTAAACTATGCAATTTCAAACATTAATAACTGCAATACAGAGAATCCGTATGAGATTGTCTTTAAATAAGATAACACCTGTGATGGCATCCATTTTACTTCAGAGATGGCCTTCAAAGCTTCTTTTTTGAACCCTTCAACCGAAGCAAACCATTGCTCCGTTAATCTGAAAATGGTTGGCTTCTTTGTTCTCCAGTCATAAGGATATTTATGAGCTGCAATTTCCATGCACTTTCATTAACATTTATCTTCAACTCAATGTCGCAAAGACAGTATATTTTATAATTATGACCCATAACATTAATTAACAGTTCACAAAGAATAAGCAGCCTACATGATCCATTCATATCTGTACCATATCTTAAAACTATGAAGGCTTTACATATACAAACAAAAGCCAATGTCAATAATGGCAGCATGTAAAGCGAGAAAAGAACATGAGTAGTAGAGAATTCTATATTTGAAGAGGAAAGACTTCCTGATCATCAATCCCAACTTGATACTCAATGAACAGAAAAAGAACTTAAAGCAGGGTCAATAATTACCATATGCTTCTTCCATTAGAAGAGATGAATGTGCATCGAGGGCCTTCACAACTGCATCATTACCATCACCTAATACATTCAAACCGGCAAACCCTCCAGCCTCCTCTGTGAAAACTCCATTATCATCTACTGGAGAAAGCAAAGGTAGCCCATATTTCCTTCCAGTCACAAAATCTTCTTGGCCATGACCAGGTGCCGTATGAACTAGGCCAGTTCCTGACTCTGTTGTAATATACTCACCACCAACTACAACAGGACACTCTCGCCCATCTAGTGGATGCTCGTATCTGATTAGTTACATAAGTTTAAAAAATAAGGCCAAAAAGATAACTATCACCTAACATCATGTTGTAAAAAAGATTTTATGGTATGGCATCAAAATATGTCACCTGGAATGCTCAATTGCAGCTCCCATAAATGCACCTAAAACTCTTAGATTGACATCCCACTTCTTCTCTAGTGCTGAAACTAAGTCTGAAGCTACCACAAGATACCTGATCTGTGGACTAGTTAACCCAGACCCATGCTTTTGCTTTCCTTTTTTCATTTTTTCCGGGGTCTCTCCTTTGGAAAAAATTTCCACAACGGAGTAAGAAAGCTTATCATTGACAGCAACACCTGTATAGAGAAATGGAGCATCTAAATCTTTTGTAGAAAAGCTTGCAGCATGTGTTATGGTACAAATGCTAGAAAAGAAAATGTAAACATTATTTCTCCAGGCAGTCTGATGCACAAAGATTGTCGCCAAGGTGGCGTATGTAGTAGATGTGATTTTCATTAACCATGGTTAAAAAATGATGTGAAGTTATAATGATGCATTCAATGTTAAGAGTCACACTCACCAGCATTTCCAGGAATCGTCCATGGGGTAGTCGTCCATATGGCCAATCCTAAGTTGGGAAGAAGACCTTTAAGAGATTCAGGGAAAGTCTCACTGAGATAACAAAGCTTGAATACCGCATAGATGCTCCTTGAAATATGACCCTCTGGGTACTGTAATATTCATATGTATCATATATGTATCAAACAAACTAGTTTTTACATCCACCATGTGCCAGAGAAAGTGAAAGGGCTGGAAATGCCAGCCCATGTAGATCTACATGACATAAGATCTACAAGTTCACCTCTAATTCGTAGAGATTTATAGAAGATTACTATTACTGTATTTCCAAACTTCCATTTCCAGAAATATCAAGTAAACTGGAAAAGTAGTGTGTGAGCTCCCAAGTATTGGCAAGCATTATTAAAACCAAAAATAGATAAAATGAAAAATTCAGTGCCCATTAGGGTCCACATACAACAATCACAGGCAGGCCAAGTGAGCTTGTATTTGTCATCTGACCATCCTATCTACAGCTTTTGCTGTAATCCCAGACTGTTATTACCCTCTTACCACTATTGATGAAGACCGTGAGCCTTTCACTCTTAGAAAATCTGTTCTCTTCTTTGTCCTTTCATTTTAATCCATTTTATGATCCCGTTGATTGGTCATGCATGCTAACACATCTTTCTAGGTGCTTCACAATACCAACTGAATCTTCATTAAAATGTTACAGTAGCCTTACCTCAAAAGAAAGTTGGCAAACATAGATCAATATCCATATTATCAATTAACGAACGTATATTACCTCAAGCTCCGCTTCCGCCAATGCTGTCCCAGAAGATGGACTCCAGTGAACGGGTTTCCGGCCCCTATATATGTAACCCTTCAGAACCATTTGACCGAACACGCCTATCTAAAAGAGAAAGTAGAAAGAGTTAGTGCAGGTACTGGATGTGGATGTAATCACGCACTAACGTCGTCTTTACTTAGTTACTTGCCATCCCTTTACTGCATACCGATTTGTTTAGGTCCCGATATACATTTCTATTTTTGGTTCATATATAATGTGCATCTACATTGAAGACAGATTCCTAAGAGCTCTTTCCCCTTTTCATCATTGCAACTTTTTCACTCTCCCTTGTCAAAAAAGATGCAACAACCAAGAAGAATACATGATATCACTGACCTGTGCAGCCTCATACTCAGGAGTAAGTGTAAGATACGGATTGTCCCAGTCGGCCCAAATACCGTAACGCTACATAAGCATACACAGAAAACAAATTAGAAATTCTGGTGATTGCAGACCATATAATTTCTGAAATGTCAGATTATGACGTTGTACATAGTTCTCAACTTCATAAAGATCAGTTTTCTCTCTGCGTGCAGTCTATCGGAGTCATAATAAAGCCTTGGTTTTAACATTACCGAAGAAGGTTTCAACAAATGTCGTGCCCATGTTGCCTCATCTCATCAGCTTCAAATCAGGATGGCATGAACAAGACCTATTGTTTTCGCGCTCACAAATTAATAACGAAGATGTTAATTCTAAGGCGCACTACATGTGTGGTGTTTTATAAGAAAGTAATCTTTTTATTGTTTCTTTCCTCGGGTACCAACGAGAGAAATGCATGACCCTAACAAGGACACGTTTTCACCATGAATATGCCGTCAGCACAGAATTAAATCTACTTAAACGAAGCAACTGTTTTCTGTCTGAACATAATGTCTCCAAGATTTACATGAAATATTCTTGTTCGGAAGGGTCTTGGCCATCCACAAATTCCTAATTTATCAACCAAATCCAGAACAAAGCATAACCATATAAAGGCTGTATTTTAGTGCCATCATAATGATATGCTCGGCCAGTTAAAACAAGGGTTTTTTTACGTGTTTGATCTATCATTTTGCAAGAATATCCATAAGCACTAAAGTTCTCCTCTTGACCAATGTATAGGAAAGCATAGGTTCAATTTCCCTTGTTGGCTAGAATGAAATATCAAGTGATTCGTGAAAACAACCTTAAATGAGTTGCGTTGTTGATCAACGGTTTTAATTGCAAATTGTGCAGCCTTTTTCCTCAGTTTTATTGGGGTCAAGTTCTTTCGAGCTTCAGCATCCATTGACTGTAGAACTGCGATGCAAATTCACACGCTTTAAGAAAAAAGGTAGAATTATCGGTGTCATCATGCCATTAAAGCTAAACACACAATCTGAATACTTCAACATAAAGGAACTCTAATTTTCGGGTCAGTAATTGGACCAAATGTCACAACTGTCCACAGCGATCCAGACAGAGCCATGTTCCAGCATGGATAAGTAGTAGTCTGAATTTCACTGTTTCCATTTGATTTAGCAGGTGCTCCAGTCTAGCAAAGCTAGCATTTAAAACTACCTTGTAGCAGAAAAGCAATATGTTGAAGAGAGATTGTTTCCACTTTATATAAGCAAAAGGTGCTTCTGTCGGTAAAGAAAGATCTACCTCTGTTTGTACAGAAAACAACTTTCTCATGCTTAAGCTAGGCTTGATATTATCGTGCCAAAACATGCTGAGTTTCAAACTCAAAAGGCAAAAGCTTTGAACAAAACACATTTAGAAGGAAAATGTTGAAGATGTTTGAACAGACAGAGATAAAAGTTGCCAAAAATACAGAACCCAGCACAAAAGTAGGACATGTATAATATATTCCAGAAAGGCATGTTGAGCACCATAAAGCTTTAAAAATATGCGAGTTTGATTTTGGGTGGG
>JAANSK020274047.1:0-11427 GCA_011763485.2 Isoetes engelmannii
ATTGAAATTGAATTTCAAAATTCCGTAGACTTTTCATAACCTAAATAATCAATCAGTTGGCCAAGTGCGTTCTTAGCTGCAGCCATTTTCGACTCTAGGCTCGTGCCACCCGTTCCTTTGCCATTAATAGTGACCTTGTTAAGTTCGTCCGTTTGAAATTCAATTTTCGCGTAACACAAATGACTTTCGTTAAACACTGGACCAGCAATGCCATGATCTTGACATAATTTGACCAGTTCGGTCACTGCATTGATCGGGCACTTTTTGAATCTTAATTTTTTGAGTGCTTCGAAGGCAGCCAATTTTTTGGCTTTGGTGGCAGAGCATCTATAAAGTGGACAGGTAGCGGCCATTGTAAATTTGCTATATGCAATAGTGAAGGGAGGTTTCCAGCATTCCATAAGACATGTGACGAAAAAGTTCCCAACAACTATAGAATGATCGTAGTCAGCAGCTTATTTGCAAAAGCTACATGCTACTAACATAGACGCTAAGCTCTGTGCATAGACAGAAAAATATGAGGCCAGGGCCAAAGAGTAGTTGGAAAGGATCAATTGTGAAAATGCAGAGTGCAGAGATTAGATAGACAACAATATTGGAGTAAAGCAGAGATGCCTATCTCCGACTTTGTTTAGGATATTTATTGATGAGATGGAGTGGGTGGCAAAATCTAGGTGGGCAAGGCACGCCTTGTGCCATACCTGATTAGGCCAGGAGTCAAAGCTCGACCCCCTGTTGATCCAAGGAAAGCAGTTGCAATGGTACTTTACCTTCTTGCATATGGAGACATGCCTTTACATGTGGGTCAAAGATTTTACGTTGGCAAAGCTACAATGCAAAAGTACACTAAAATACCCAGATTAGTGCTGGCCTCCAAGACAATGTTGTACAAAAGGTTTGTTGCAATGCCTTATGGAGCAAGATTAACACATTGTATAAAAGAATTTCATGATGCAACAGGTCTGCCAAATGTCTATGGTGCAGTTGATGGCTCTCACATTTTTCTATGGAGAAAACCCAAGAAAACTGACATGGGAGATGACTATTACAGCAGACATAAGAGGCACTCATCTCTTTTGCAAGGTATTGTTACTCACAGCAGGTTATTCATAAATGTTTGTGTGACTAAAACAGGGTTAGTCCATGATTCCAATCAGTTTAAGAGGAGTTTCATATACAATAAGATTGCATCCAAACAAATTCTGGACCAACCAGTGGTTACTCTAAGTGGAAGAAAATTGAAGAAAGGATAGCCCACTGATGATCAAGTACAAGTTAATATTCCTCCACTTCTACTTGGTGATTCTGCGAACTCCAGCAGACCCTTTGACCTTTGAAAGTCTTTCCACAGAATCATGGTCCTTATGGTAAGTTCAACAAAAGGATTTGGAGGGGCAGAGTTTGTGTAGAAAATGGTTTTGGAATAATAAAAGAAAAATTTAGAATTCTGAAGCACCTGCCAGTACATGTTGGAAAGGCATCCAAAATTATTCATCCTGCTTGTGTGCTTTGGAACTTTTGTATCATGGAAAACATGGGTTGGGACATGTTGCCAATTGAAGAGGAAGCAGAACCTGCATATTACTATGAGACTGAAGCAATGAATAGGAGACTCAAGAAGCAATGTGATCAGATGAGACTTGTGTTGTTTGAAAACTTGGATGGCCATGTGCTGTTGTAGAAGTTGTAGAGAGTTTTTTAAGTCAATATAATCTCTATTATATTTTTCATTTGTTTCTGCCATCCTGGTTATTCTGGAACTCGAATACAATTGCAAATTGGAAGACAACTTGTATTAATGAGAACAATATGAAAGACAACTTGTATTAAATCTACAATTGTATTACAAGAGATTCTGTATTACAGAATATGCAAAGAGGCACAAGTTCAAAGCCTCATGTTCAAAGACTGAAACCTAAATCTGAAAATGGAAACAAGCTCCAATACTCGTGACCTGCAATTCCATATATGCACTTGTATCAGGAATATAGACAAAGGTAAAAAAAAGACATGTGAAGAATAGACCAGCAAAAGTGAAACTTTAAGAACTACAATAAAAACCTACTATTAAACAATAAGTGGCAGAAATTAAATATTTCATTCATTGCTTCTGGTAAAAAGGGTTACATCAGCTCATTTCCTAGTCATAGCATAAACAATGACAAAGGAATGGCGTGCAAGCCATTACCACACAAAAGTTTAGACATGAAACATATTATTTTTTAAGAAAACAGTGACAGAGGTGGGGTATGGTAACAGTGACAAGGGGGGATATTCATCAAAATCTGTTCAACAAAAAAAAAAAAGAATGTTCAAGGGTTGTCAGCTCCATTGGGTGCACAATATTCACAAGTCTGCATGCAGGCCTTGATCTCGTGCAAAAGCCATTTCCTGTTGTCTTTGAAAAGAACTTGCTCCACATGAACTTTCTGGTTCCTGGGAGCATATACAGCCCAAGCTAATATTTCTGGGTCCAAGTTTACTTCCATTCTTAAAAAACCTGTTAACAGCACACCTACTCAAACTGACATGAACAACCCGAAACTAGGAAACCTCCATGGCATCGTCTTCCTCTTCCAATGTTGGGCATGATTGCATGTTTTCTTCAACAACAGGTGCCTGATCTGCAACAAGAGGTGTCTGCTCTACAACTGAGGGTCGGGTGCTTGATCTTCTTGCTCTGCAACAAGGGGCTCGGATGCTTGGTCTTCCTGATCTGCCACGCTTGTATCAGTGGACGATGTTTGCTGATTTTCTTTAGAAGTAGTGGGCCAAGAATCATGATCTGTGTAATAATTTTCTTCAGAACTGGTACAGCAAGTTCGGGATTGATCAGAGGGATGTGAAAACTCTTCTAGAGAGTATTCAGAGGACGACTGGCTATGGCTATAGCTTGAAGAGGAAGTCGGAGGGCTTAGGCTATGGCGGGGTCGAGGACGAGGATCCATTTTTTCCAAATGGCTTGTGCCTCAAAATGGGTTTAAATTGGCAAATTTTTTTGGGGAAGTGACTAGCTTCTTTTTGCCAATGCTAGTTTCTTTGCAAATTTTTTTTTCCATGAAATCGAGCTTCTTGACTTCATTGTCACCAAATGTATTGCCATTTGTGAAATCCCATTGGCAATGTCTTCATCAATTTGCAACCTGGACTTCTTCCTGCCAGTAGGCTTACCATAAACTCCAGGCTGATTGCATGCTGTAGACCTAGGGCTAGAAGAATTTGTATTATTACCATTTGGTGTCCTATTGTTTGGAACTTCTTGCATAACAGGACTTTCTGCATTTTCCATGTTAACATTGACATTTGGAATGTCCTTATTGCTCCCTAAATTGTCCTCAAATGCAGCATCAGATCCAACTGTTTCATAGAAAGTCTCATCCATGTATGCCTCAGAAAAGTTGGTGTGGAGGTCAGCTGCCTCGAATGCCTCATTCCCAAAATCTCTGTCATCCCCCTGCCCCAGGAATTGGATTATCTGATGTCACACCATATTTGACTTCCTCCATTCTCTCATACCATTGCCAACTTGATGGTTCATAACCTGTATGGCTACAAGCTTCTTTCTCATCCTTAAATTTAGCTTGGAGCTTGTCCCACTTATTTTTTAGTTGTCTGACCTCAATTAATCCACCTACTATGGGCTGCAATTTTACAAGAATTTCCCTCCATTGTGAATTAGAGAGGTTCCAACTACCATTGGTGACCAGCGTCATTTCATTAAAGAGATTAAGAAAGGTAGACACCCCCAGTGTCCATTGAACTGGTGTCTTCCTATTTTGTATCTCAATTTGCTTTGAATTTTCTTTTTCATGAACTACAACAGCCAATGAATTATCTGGTTGAGAACTTGCACTTACAATTGGACCAGGAGCTTGGATCTCGTTAAGAACGCGCTTAAATTTCTTTGCCCTTGGTTCATTTGGTGTTTGAATTGGCTCGCTTTCAGATTTCAAATCAACATTCACAGAAATCTGCCCCGTCATTTTTCGGGTCCTTCTTGAAGCCATTTTCTGGGCACAAAGGGTTTGCTGCTTCCTGGCAAAGCAGATCTAGTTTCTCTCGACATTCGATCCAAATGAATTTAGTTTAAGCAAACAAGATATGCTTTCTGTTGCAAGGAAATTTGATTTCAGAAAAACAGTAGATTCAGCCGAATTAACTTGACAATAATTGAAATAGTCAAGACTTACCTCCAAGTCGCAAATCAGCAATGTGAATTCAAGAATTTGTAAGAATTCAAGGAATCGCGCGGCCTTGAGGACCAAAAAAGAGGGGGAAATGACGCCCCTGAATTTTGGTGAGGGAAAGTTTTGGGGGAGTTTTTTCAGGTGACATAATTTTTGGGGGTTGGTTAAGTTAGTGGGTAATGAAAAAACCTCCAACGGCTGTTAGAGGCAAATCATCTCTCAAGGTGAGAGTTAAGTTTTCCTACTCTCATCCTTCTCTCCCCTTCTCTCACCTCTCATATTCTCTCTCGTCATCTCTAAGTCAGCATGTGGCCAAGGCATTGATCCCTCCCTCCCTCCCTTTCTCTCTCTCTGAGTGCACATCATTTAAACGTTGAGGTGGGAAGATGGGTCGAGCCTGCGGAGCAAATGCGGTTGAAGATGAAGAACATGTGATTCTCCAGTGTCTAGCATACTAAGCTTTGAGGAGCAGGTTTGAGATTGGGGTTTCTAATCTTGTTGCTTTTTTCAGCTTACCAGCAACCCAGGTTGCAAGTTTTCTATTGGATATATTACCAATGAGGGAGATGACTATCAAAGTATCTAGGGATATCATGCACGCAAATTTTTATATCTCTTGCCATATACGGCGAGAGATAAAAAAAATGTATGTATAGCTCCTCTCAAGTTCGAGAGAAGCTTCTCTCTTCGGCCTTAACAGTGGCCGTTTTTGGGGCCAGCCCGGAACTTAATTTCGAGCAGGGGCGCGAAAAACTTCCAGGCGGTCGGATTTGAGCTAGGTTTGGCGCAAACCATTTCCAGTAAGAATGCCTCTATGAAATTATTTCTTCTTTCCTCATTTCAGGAATGAAATACATGGATCTGGTGATTTTGGGGATGATTGCCCTAGTACTGCGCACAATAATGCTCGGCATTGTATTGCAACAGTTCTGTTTGAGCTTGTTATCTTCAGATGATAGTGTTGAGCTCCTGGACAATGTTCTGAATGAGGAATTGATCGAAGTTAGCTGAATCATGACCTGTTGCTCACTCACCATGCTACTAGTTGGTAAGGCGAGATTGAATAGGCTGTCAAGAAGATTTTGGGTTGCTCCAAGGCAGATCACACAATGGGATAGCATTGAAAACCACGCCTGGAATTGCCTGCCTTCATATGAAGATGATATGTGGAATCAGTGTTACAGAATGTCGAGATCCACTTTCGAAAAATTGGTAGGTCTTCTGGCCCCTTATTTTGTGAAACCAGGCAATACGGTTAGGGCTTCAATTGAGTCGAGAAAAGTTGTAGCCATGGTTCTATATTTCTTGGCTCATGGAGAATCTCCATTTCATGTTGGAAGAAGGTTTTATGCTGGCCAATCTACAGTGCAGAAATATGTCAAGAAGGTCACATTAGCATTGGCCTCTAAAACATGTTGTATAAAAGGTTTGTTGATATTCCTTCAGGACAGAGATTGCTAGATATTATAGCTGAGTTTAAGGAATCCACTGGTCTTCCTAATGTGTTTGCTGCTGTTGATGGCAGTCATATATACTTGTATAGGAAACCAAAGAAGAAGGAACATGCTAATGACTATTATAGCAAAAACAAAAGACATTCCATTCAGTTTCAAGGTTGTGTAACTCACAACAAAGTGTTTGTCAATGTATGTTGTATTAGAGTAGGATCTGTACATGATTCAGGACATTTCAGAAAGAGTGCTATCTATCACAAGCTGGCATCCAAAAGTATCTTCCAAGAACCAGTTGTTAAATTGCAAGGGAAAAATTAAGACAGGCTTGCCTACTGAAGATGATGTTATTGTCAACATTCCACCCCAGCTTTTGGGTGACTCTGCATATCCTAGCAGGCCATTTCTGCTTAAAGTTCCATATGTAAAGAAAAACAGATTCAATAAGAGAATATGCAGAGGTAAGGTTGTTATTGAAAATGGTTTTGGTATTGTTAAGGAGAAGTGGAGGTGTTTGAAGAGCTTGACAGTTGAGCCTTCACAGACTAGCAAAATTGTGCATGCTTGTGTTGTGTTATGGAATTATTGTATTTTCGAAAGAGAAGGCATGAAATGTTGTCTATTACTCCAGAATTCTCACAAGAAGAATACTATAAAATCCAGGACATAAACATGAAATTGAAGAAGGAAGGTGATCAGATCAGACATGTTCTGTTACAGAATTTAGAGGGATAAACCAATTGTATTTGCACCACTGTTATGAACAAGACTAACAATTGACATTTCAGCTATTTCTACTTGTCTCTAATATCAACATTTACAATTCAGTTTCTTCTTCTTGAATTTTACTTCTTGATATATGGCTGCTGGCCTCATTTACCAATCTGCATTTACTTTTTAAGTTTGCAACAGTAAGATCTGCATTCACTATTTAAGTTTGCAAAAGTAAGATCTGCATTTACTATTTGTAAGTCAGCAAGTCTCTGAAATCAGTTTGTTACATCAATTCTGCAATGACTTGTTGAAACAGTGCAATAACCAGTTTTGCTCATTTTTACTCATTCTTAACATCTTAAAATTTGTTCTCTTTTCAGACTTTTCCATGATCCTATTAATAACTTCTTTAAGGCTTTATAGCTCAAACAATAGCTCTTGTGCGCAGGTGACTCTCGATTGTAGACTGAACATAAAACACAATGAAAACTTATATTACTGCACAAGTATCTTGTTCTGCTTAAAAGGAATGTCAAGAAAAAACTTTATTGATCATAGAACTTCGATACAATACAGATTGCATTCAAATGTGATGCTTCTGTTGGAAACAATGTTCATTAACAGAAAATTCCCTAAACAAGAAAAACATCAAGAAGAACATTTTCCAACTGATCTGCACGCCTGTGAACATCCTCAGCTTCTTCAAAGTTGCCACTTCCTGTGCAAGAGGAGTTAGAAACAAAAAATGAAAAAGTAGAAGACGAATGTAGTAAACAAAACTTGTAGTAGCATTCTTAGCCAGCATTTATAATAATAGTAGCACAAAAATGCTGGTTCTCAGCAAACACGGGTGAATTTACAAGTTTTTTTTTTTTGACAAAACAGTCCACCTTAAGCAGATTTTGTAAAAACTAAGAGGAAAAACATAGTTACAAAATAAAAAATGCATTCCGTCCGGCTCAGCAAGCTACACAGTTCAAGGTAGGCATCTTGATCTCCACCAAAGCTCAATGACCTGAAATCTTCACAAATGTGAACTCAACATGCATCTTCTGCCTAACAGGGGCATTCGTAGCCCATTGAAAGAGCTCGAGTTGTATATGAACTGTCCCCATGTTGATATACAACATCAAAGCTTGGGAAGTGATGCTATTGTGCACCTTCCGGTGCACCATCACATGCAGCTCTGCTCCACCGTGACAAAAGAATTGACGGACCCTTCAGACATTGCGCTAGAATCATAGAAGCTGGAGTCCGAATCAGAGCGAACGAATCTGAAACGTCTTCGGATGACTGTTTTTGCCCTTGCCATCTCTTCAGCTGTGGAATAGAAAGGAGGTATAATGGACCGGGCACTTATCTCGATGCATGTCATTATGGGCAACCTAAAATCTAATGGTCTAAATCTGGTCGAGGAATATTTCAATGAGAATAAAATCTTCAGACAATACACATTAAGGCACATCTTGTCACTCAAGGCTTCATCAAAAATAACATTCGCCACTATTCATTTGGATCAACCAAAATATTCTTAGTTTTAAAAGTTCTTGGTAGAACTGCTATATCAAAAAACAGCAACTGCCAAGAACATTGTTCACGCTGAAATTTTGTCTCTTCCAATAAGAACTGAAGATTACACAAGCATGATTACACAAGACATAATAAGACAAACTAGAAATGAAAAATTTACCTTCAAACTAGAAATGAATAATGTACCTTCAATTTTCTTGTTTTGCAGCAGAAAGCCTTGCAATCTCCAGAAGTGTCTCCTTTGTCATTTGGCAGATGCTTTGTGTCATCAATGTTTCAAACTGTTAGATGATCTCATTTCTTCAAGCTTTTCAACCAACTGAACTTTCCTCAAGGAATCTTCCTTCATGGATTCTAATTTCTTGTCTTCTGCATCACCAAATCGTGTTGCTATATTACTTATGCCTGATGCAATGTCCTCATCAATAGCGAATCTGGATCCCTTCTTTGAAGTAGGGCTTTCAGCAACTCCAGGTTGCACACATGCTGCTGATCTTGGACTGACTTCTTGTACACCTTCTTTGTCATTAGAACTTAGTGTGCTGTTTGAATTTCCTGCTACTGTGTTGGGACTTGAAGGTGTTTCAGGTACCATTGTGGATGGAGGTTTATCATTATTGTTTACTGATGGATCAGTACTTGGAAATTCAAATTGTTCTTCCTCAAATACAAAATTATCTTCAAAAGTCTCAAAAAGAGCCTGTCATGAATTTTTCATGGTAAGAGGAATGCATCTCAGCAGCTTGGAAAGCTTCCTCACCAAAATTACCATCATCTCTAGCTCCTGGAAGGTCAGTGTGATTTGTGCTCCTCCATTCTCTCATACCACTGCCAGCTTGAGGGTTTGGTTCCAGTTCTGTCTTCAACATATTTCTCATCCTTGAATTTAGCCGGAAGATTGTCCACTTATTCTTAAGTTGTCTCAATTCGATCAACCCTGACACAATGGGAGCCAATCTTCCCATAATTTCCTTCCATTGTGAATTCAAGAGGTTTATATTTCCATTATTGTGAGCCTTGCATTCCATCATGTGACTCAACAAAGCGCTAATAGCTTCGTCAGACCAATTCAATGATGACTTCTGATTTGGTTTTGGGACTGCAGTGACAGAATTTTGATCTATGAAGCTAATGCCTGAGAATTTTCGCATGAAATAGAATTTTGACTTACTGGCATTTTTAGATTGGACCTCTTACCACAAAGTTTAGTCAATTCTGATCTGCCACGTGCTATTTTGGGCTCGTTTTGTGACGTCAAAGCTTGAATTACAGGAGCAGACATGGTTTGGGTCATCTTTTTCCCTTTCCTCACTAGGAGCATTGCCCCTAGAAGATCATTGCCCATAGTAAGGGGCTGTGCCTTGAGAAGGGCCGTCATATGTCCCAAGAGGGATGTTGCCAAAAATGGTATGACATAAAAAAAAGCTCTCTCTCTCCCTCTCCCTCCCTCCTTGGCTGAAATTCCTTTTCATGCCTTGGAGGCACGAAAGCCTTTGAGTGATCAGAACTCCTTATCATTCTTTGTTGCAAAATTAAGCTACTTATAGCACTGAAAAGAGAAGGGGACAAATTTCTGATCATATCATCAAAAACAGGAAATGAGAACAGGAAATCAACTAAAATCCCCTTCAGAAATATCAATTACATATTCTGCAATGCTTACCTCGCTTTCAGATGCCCTGATCCGCTCGCAATTGCGCCAAGAACCTCGGGCAACACCGCCAAAATGCAGGGGAAGTGGGAAAATATTGGATGCATCTTTAACAGCCGAAAAACATTCCGGCAGGCGCCAAACTTAACTGGCCTAACCCGATGGGAAATGGCCCATCTCTCAGTTAGGCCAAAAAACGCCTCTCAATGCATAAAAGGTGAGAGTGGGTTTTTGCCACTCTCACCTCCCTCTGACTTCTCTCGTCATCGCTCATCATCTCTTCTACTAAAAAAACAATCATGTGGGAAAGCTCTCTCTCTCTCTCTCTCTCTCTCTCTCTCTCTCTCTCTCTCTCTCTCTCTCTCTCTCACATACAACCAGGTCTCCCACATGCAAATAACATATTTTATTCTCCCGCTCTATACAACCAGAGATAAAATTTGTGTATATTTTGAGAGAGAGGGTTGAGAGATAATTATCTTTCAATATCTCTCCGGCCTTAATTCGGTGCTTATATGGGCTCTCGGAACTAAAGAAACCAGGAGGATTCACTCAATCCGGGAGATTCACTCGAGTGAAACCTCCTGCTGACATGCCCTCCAGCTGTCCTGCATTCGTTTGAGTCTCCTAACCTCGGTTGAGGATTCACTCGAGTGAATCCTCAACGTTAAACGCTGTCAACCCTCAACATTAAATGCCTGCCACTCCTCGCGGGCTTGAGAATTCACTCGAGTGAATCCTCAGCATTAAATATTTGCCCCTCGCATGCTTGCTGATTAACTCGAGTGAATCCTCAAGCATTAATAATGGCTTGGTATGGCAGACTCACGAAGCCAAGCATTAATGAGGGAGGATTCACTCGAGTGCATCCCCCAAGCATGTGAAGTCAACACAATAAACATGGGAGATTTACCATTTTTTTAACGCAGGTTGAGGACCTTGGTTCGGGAAATATCGGGGTTTAATAGCATCTGTCCGGCCAAATCTGTAATTTAGCATGGCAACATGGAATTAGCAGGAAAATTTCCTGCTCTAAAATCAAGGTTTCTCTTCTAAGTCCTCTAGAAATAGCAGGTTAGAATTTGAGATTAGCAAATAAGCTTAAAACTTGTAGAAAATCTTCCTTCCCACTCTAAAAAGTTTCCCGAACCAAGTTGAGGACACACTCGAGCGAATCCTCCCCAAAGGACACATGACATCATGTCAGCAGGAGGATACACTCAAGTGAATCCTCACTCGAGTTAATAAGATTCACTCGGGTGAATCATTTTGGCTGCTCTAGTCAATTTCGGGAGCCAATAAAGTGATCGGCCTTCATTCCCCTTAGTTAGGAGATTGCGTTAATAAACGTGAATGGGTAGGTGTGGACAACTTTTGTGCTCTATCGCTATGGTGGACACTAGTTTCGATTCACTTCTGCCGGAGCTTTGACTTTTTTGAGCACCTCGGCCCTAGTTTTGCACTTTGATCACTGCAAAATTTTTGTGTTAACTGCCCAGTGCCGACTTTTCAAGGCCAATCCTTTAATTTTGGCCAATGTTTCAGTGCCAATTTTTCCCCTAGTTATTGTTTTCAGGTCTGACCCATTCAATTCAATGTATGGATCCGAGAATGAGCTCTATGTAGTCGCATTTTGGCAAAAGCACTATGAATCAGACAACCATCCATCTAATTGATCAAACAAGGGGAATTTTTTGCTCTGCCTTCAAGAACATAGACCTTATGTCCAAAATATTTCAGCATCAAGCAACTATAAAAACAACAAACGAAGGGGCAGATCAAACTGAGTTACCTATTATTGTGCAGGGCAAACCCATCTAACCACGATTTCACTATTTTGCCATTATTCTTTGATTTTGAACTCTACCAAAAGTGCTAACCCCATTTTCCACAG
>JAANSK020274058.1:0-11426 GCA_011763485.2 Isoetes engelmannii
CTTATGCATACCCAAGTTGTCATGGAGTCATGCAAGTATAGATGGGATCTCGGGTTACCTGGAGGGTTAACCCGGCATACGTACGTGTCAAATCATAAGTGTTTACACGTAGATATGTTAAGTGTTCATGTTTGTAGTTCAATATGTGTAGTTAAACGTTAAATTGCAAATATTGATGATGAACATGCTCCACGCTGCATGTCAATGATTCTTGTCTTTCCTTGAATGTTCTGCGACTTTGCCCCGAAAAAACAAAAAAAACATGCAAACACACCCTCAGGCATCAAAGGGCAACCCTTCATGCACAACACTTTGTTGTTATATTTGGCTCCTTCATACCATTCCGGATGTCCCATGATGAATCAAACGATTGGGCTACTGTTTCTTTTTTTGGGAATGTTGTCTAGGGCGGACAAGCTTTTTGGGTTGCCTGCAGGGCATACCCTAGGTGAGGGTGGACGAATTGTGGTATGTACTAAGAATATCCCATTTATAGGGCTAAGATTGCAGGAAAGGGAGGAATAAACCTCAGGATCCCGATTCAACGGTTGGAGATAATGCCCAAAAAGTAAAATCTTGAACCCTCACCTGGAGCTTCTATTTTCGAACTATCAGTATCTGGAGTATACTTCGGTTAATCAGAGAGTTGCAGATGCATGCAAGCGAAAAAAATGGATTCTTTGGTTTCTTCTTCGGTTACGGCACCACACTTCGCCACAAATGCTACCAGAATTTCTCCAGCATTCGGATCTTTACGCCTGCATCGCCGCTCTTAACTGTAATCCTCGAGATCTATAATTCCTTCTCTTATTTCTCTGTTTTGCTTTATCTTCTTCATTCAAACATCTTACCCTACTACGGCTGCGTCGAAAATGCATTCGTGAGAAACTAATAGTTTTTTTCCAGCTCCGCCGGAGCAACCTGTTTCATGAAATGTAAGCTTTTAGAAGCAAAAAGATCAACCATTTGTTCATTGAATCGAAGCTGCAACCTGAAATCCCTTGTAGGTTTTGTTTCATTCACTTTGCCCCAAATTAAGTCGGGCAACCCTTGGATGCTTTAGCATCTTGTTCTAGTTGTTTTTGGAGGGCTCAAGTAGATCGTAGAATAAAAAACTAAATATAAGATCATTTTGTACAAAACAAAAGGTTAGAAGTTGATATGTTGCAGTTATAAGAATGCAGAACATGTCCGCAAGCTTATTTTTGGTCCGAAAGCTTTTCATACATTATGATGCACCGTCCTGTCCATCATTGAACTAGGTGCATGCTTGACTTCTCCATGCAATATATGAAGTTCGTCCAATGGCCTCTTCTTGCAAACCCTCTAGAATATTTTAGCTTCATTGTCTGTGCAGCCTGGCATCCATGGACATGAACATAATCCCCAATGTCGCTTCTTTTCATCAAAAGACACTTGTAGAATCATCAAGGACCTGCAAAATTATAGGCATTTTGTCTTTGGATGGAAACTATGCCTGACTGCTTGTTTGAAAAATCATATACTTCCTGTAATCAAAACACCAAATATCTTTCAAAGGTGCATTAACCTTCAGTTCAAGAGAATAGTAGAAACCTGTAGACATTATAGCATATTATTTATTGTTGTATTTGATTGACACGTCTTCCATGAATGGCAAAAAGCCCATGAATTGCAAGAAAGGAAACGATGGATTCCCTCACGAAATCAGAGAATATACATTCAAAGTTGTCAACCATTTCATGATTAAACATGTTTTTTTGTTGGATCGTGGTTCATTGATGGTGTCTAAAGCAAGATTTTTATAAATCCGTAGCTAAGTTTTCAGGATCTGTTGGACGTCGATTTAGATGTCATGCAGTCCCTTCAAAGGCAGTCCCTTCCAAGCCTTTCCGTTGGCGTTGGCATTTGAAGAACATGGACCTACTTGAAGGAAATTAAGACTCCAATGAAGCATATTTCTACATAGATGAAAAACATATCCCACAAAATGCCTAACCACAGCCACATAAAGAAGTCCAACAACATAAAGAAGTCCAACAAATATACATATGCAGTAACAGGTGATTAAGCAATAGGCATTCAACGTATCCTCTAGAGCCAGCAGTAGGCTGTGCCTTGCAAAAGCATAGAAATTGTTCCATACTTGAATATCTCTTACAGTTATAACACAAGCTTCTCTTTGTAGATTTTTGATACCTTATCAACCGTCATCTGCATCCAATTATCAATTTGTATAGAGCCTACATTATCAGCCTAACCATCTTTATTGTAAGCTTGTTAGCGACATCAATTTTCGCACCTTCTCTCACATGCATAAACATTGTCATCATGACATACGCTGAAGCATCCTTGTCATCAAGTTTTCACAATGACTCAAATGCAAGACTGCCAATCGCCAAATTCTTCCAATTTAGACAAGCGCCCAGCACCGTTGTTCCATATGGTCTGGTTAGGTTCCATATGGTCTGGCTAGGTTCAAAAGCTATGTTCTTCACCACCTCCACTGCATCAACCAAGAAGACGAAGGATGCAAGCATGGTCTATTGTAGGAGAGATCGTATTATGCATACACACGAACTCACGGAGTTGAATGCTTTCTTAGCATCAAGCATGCTCCCACATTTACTGTAAAATGCAACCATACATGATGCTACAACTGGCTCATTCTGCAATCTAGCACTGCAAATTTGAAAGTGAACTTTGCTCTCATTTTTCAATAGCACAGCAACATATGTTAGAAAACCTGGTTTGAAACCTTCATCTTGCTTCCGGGCAAATAAATCCAGAGCTAAAGTGTGTTCCCCGGTCTCTGCGTACCCGAAGACAATAGCATTCTATGATAGTAAATTAGAGGATGTAGAATCTTATTAAAGACCCCATGAGCATGTACCCTACTGCCATATTTTGCATACATATTCAATAAAGTATTTGCTACGAAAACGTCCAACCGATACCATTCATTGCAAGTTGAGAGTGAATAGACATGTTATGTTGTAGAGACTCTACTTTCACACATTTCCACTTAAACTTGCTTGCCATCTTTTTTTTCCTGGCAAACTAGCATATGCTCTCAGTACAACAACATAAGAAAGACCATTCGACATAAAACCTTCATCTTGCATGCATGGAAATAACTGGAAAGCATACTCGGTATCCCTGCTCACTACAATTCCATAAATCATAACCATCCATGACACTAAATCATGACAAAGCACCCCATCAAGGACGAACATGCTAACTCTTTGCAGATTGAGAGTAAACAATTCCTTTCTACAAGGACTGTACATGTACAAGCAGATCATACTCCATATTTTCCATATAGCCAAATATCAGAGCATTTGAAGACACCAAATCATGTTGACATATCTTGTCACCATAGTGTTTGCCAGAACAATGTTTTGATCATCGCCAGTAAAACTCAAAAGGAAATAAATTTCCATACCTGTTTCTAATTTTTTCAGGCTGATACATGCCTTCAATGCAGCAATTCAGATGGAAAGATCTTTCCTTAGTCCATTCTGCAAGGTTTCTTGATAGACTATGAGTACTTTTCTAGCTTCAGCTTTTGCATTTAAAGAGCCAGCAGTTGGCCTCTTGCTCCTCCGCAAAGAAAGTGTTGGAATTTTCCTGTAATGTGTCAAACGGGATACTTTAAGCATTCAGCTTCAAAAAAACAAAACGATTTATGAGAGTCAATCCGGAAGCCGTCATAGGTAAGAAAACACATTGGGCATTCTGGGATCCTTCGCAGCATTTATAGTAAAACAGGAAAAGATGATTTTATGAGAGCCTACCTTGTTAAAGCCTTCAATGTTTACATCTTGTGGCTGATAGTTTGAGACTAAGAGCACAGAAGAAAAAAAAGGAACGAACTCGTATTGCCCACTAATTTTCTGTTTGGTCCAAGCTCTGATCATATCAATTTGAGATAGCACAAGCATCAATCTGCAACAACGGTTAGAATGCCTTAAACTAAGATCAAGACTGCGATAGGGAGGATAGTGGCACGAGCTTCTTCCTGTAGAACAGAGTATAACACGCAGTCGTCCTCATCAACAAATAGGCAGCCTCTTCCTCTCTGCATTCTAATTCTCCATTGACATGTCTAGAAGAAGATTCAACAGATTTTTTAATTTTCTTATCTCTACGATGTGAAAATTCTAAGATCAATGGACAGTATTATTTTTGGCTGATGTGGCATGGCTCAATTTGCCTCTGACTAATGAAAAATAAGATGTATTTTGTGTTTATAACTATAGCAAGGAAATGTCAAGGACGAGGCACCAAATGTCTGAAACTGCAATCTAGATAAATGCTACAGAGGATGCTTTCTGGAAATGACAGTTGATCCATGATACCTATAGTGTAAGAATGCCACTTAAAATTGGTCTAGCTAGTTTGCACCAAGATATTCCCTGGCCAATTTATCTACATGCATAACAGCTCCTAAACAGGCAGAGTGCTACGTGTCTTATGTACACGTGGAAACGCTACCTTCTCGTCGACAACAGAAAATATGGACTTTTACGTGGACGTGTTATTTATCTCATTAGTTCCACGAACAATACCTGAACAGATCAGCAAGGGCAACATAGACTCGAGCATAGTCATATGCGGTTACATATGTTTATGCTCTTCCATATTGCACCTGACTGTGATCCTCTTTAATAATGCTGCTCTCCCAATCCTTTTAGACTGTTGCACCTCTTCCACTGGGAAAAAAACAAGAAATTACCTGCAGAATATACTGTCCAACACATTCAAGGTGGTGCCTTGTGGATTCCTTTGAAACGCATATCATTGAAGCCATAGTCTTCAAATTTGCCTTCCTAATTTGAGATTGGCTATTTCTGCATGCATTACCAATCATAACCAGCAAACGAAATCAAACAAGCGAAACGAACATTCAAAGCAAGGTTTAGACCTCTAGAAAGCACAATGCATAAGACAAGATATGACGAGATTCTATGCCTTCTCCATAGCTAAAATGTGTTGTAATGCTGTTTTGGGGACCAAGAAGCTGCACAAGATTTCAAGATCGGGAGGGCCAACAAGATGGCAGGAAAACTTGCCAGATATGCGAATCCACAGGCTAAATAGTGTTCTTGCACTGCAAATCCTTCTATATATTATTTGCACATATTACAGTGTTCCATAATGATTGTCCCCCAGAGTTCTTCAAACAAATAAGATCCCATTCATTAAATGAAGAGGGATGTCAATACCAGCAACTCATCCAAGGGAAATGAGATGGCCTCTTAAAATATGGAGAAAACCATTCCCATTTTCTTGGATTGGTACGATTATTTTACAACAGACATAAAAAGGTGAATGAATGACATTCTTCTTGTTCTTAACCAGCCAAGTTTAAAGTGATAGAAACATAAGGATGTGACTCTGCTTCTCCTCCAATAAGATTTGCCATCCCAGCATCATCCTCTGCTTTCCAGAAAGAGCTGCAAAACAAATGAAGGACAAGTTTTGAAAACGACGTATTTTATATTCTATTTTTTCACCAAATAAAATGATAATGAACTTTCTAACAGCAATATAGTCAGGTAAACAGTCTATCAAAATACCTGTTTCTAGATCCAGTCAAATTATCAAGAACATTCCGTATCTTCTTCTCATTTCTCACGCTTGGAGCCAATACTGCTGCCTGTATTCATCAAAGACCATAAATTATAAAACCTGGAAAGAGTACATGGTTTGCATCCAAGGAGATTCTTTTATGGAGGAAAACAAATTAACGCACCAAAAAAGCTGGTGGAAGGCCATATCTGAGAATACTCTCTGTAAACAACCTGATTGCTGCAATATGCACCCACGAACTGAAAACCTGCAGTATGAAGCATGTAAGCATCAAGAGGAAGAAGCAAATGGCAACTTAAAAAAATAGCACATGCCTCTCCATAACTTGCATAGCACCATTGCTGCAAAGACTGCCGCAGGTTTTCAAGATCTGTTGTTAGCTGATCAAGCTCCTGCTCTTGCTGTAGATTACCTCCACCATCAACATCAATCTCCCGAACCTGGTATTTATAAAAACGCTAGGCTGTAGAACCATGGAATAGAGAGAACAAAGAGGCCTAAAAAATACTACAAAGCCTTGGTTATGCCTATGCTACTTCAGCCTTTGTGATAATACAGCCATATAAGGCAATCTTATGCCTATGTTATTTCAGTCTTTGTTGTAAGACGGCCATAATCTTAAAGACCGTGAGCATGACGGCAACAAAGACAAGAGGACACAATGAACAGTCATGGAGTTTTATCGGTTTACATTTAAACACAAATATTTTGCATTTCAGTCAGAAAAGAATACCCACTACAGGGGAGGGGCATAGACAACTCCCAAACCTGAAATTTAGATCACCTAAATAACACTGGTATTCTTAAAAATCACTTGTCAAGGAGTTCTACTCAGTCAAAGACATCAGAATAACAATTTTCCCTACTTTAGACTTCTGATCCTGCCATTGCCCAGTGACGTCAAAGAGACACCTTCTCACTGAAGAAATACAGAATGTAATTACTAGAATTGTGAAGCTAGACATATATTACATTTGCATCCTACTGACACTCGGCACCCATCAGTATATAATGTGATGATGGCACTCACCAAAAATCCTCTCTCACGTGCAGAAGTTTTGAAATTATCTTCAACTTTGCGAAACAATATAACAGTATACAGGGCATACTCATTATCCTCATGCAACTTTTTTGATGACCGTGGAACCTATAGCAAGCCAATCATGTTCGTGAAAAGACATGTCTTATTATAATCTTTGCTGCCAATTTCTATACATACCACAAAATCAGCAAAACTCTCATAGCTGGATAGCCACTCCTTTTGGGAGTACTTTGATACAATAACCAGAAGTGTAGTTAAGTGTTCCGATGTCACAATATCATCTGGCTTGACTAGATTTGATAGATCACGAACTGCCAAGCTGGAAGATAAAGTCAGCCAAACCCATGTCATAAGGTTCGATTCACATCAGAAAAAACATACCTGCCAGCTCGTTTTCTGTTTATAATACTAAGTTGTGACTTGACATTGTTATACTCGCCCACTCTAACCTACAGTTCAAATCATACTAGTCATGCTCCCATTCAAGTGCTAAAATAACCCAGCTCAAGTTATTAACCTTGAGATCATCTTCAATTTTAGCCACATGGTCCTTAATCAGCTCCACAATTTCTCCCAATGGAGTCATGGTAGGATATTTTGCGTCATCCCACGTAAACCTGAGGTGGCCAAGCTAGGCTTTGAAACTTGAAAGATAAGTAAAACAGTTCAATGGACTAAGACCTGGTAATATATGAATCAACTGGAACCCCATCAACAGTCAGTGCAGTAGACTCAACTCCAGATGAGTGATCTAGTTCCTCAATTTGACGCCGAATCTTATGTGTAACCCCTTCAACCATAGAGTTAGCCTGCAAAAAGTTATGCATAAATTACCCATCTAAAAAAGGTTGCAATTCCACGGAAAACAAACAATAACTGCACTCTTATGAGAATGTGTTCAATACCTTTATTAGGTCATCACTAAGAGCCAATAAAGTGTCAAGTGTCCCGACCCTTAGTTCAGGAATATGCAGCTGCACATTAAGAACTTTCAAATTTGATTAAGAATTCTATTGCAGGGAAAGATTCAAGACGTGAATTGAGATATCTCTAATTCGGCCTATGCTCTAATGGGCAAAGCAAGAAACCCAAATAAACAAAAAATTTAGCAATTCCAAAAGCCATACCCTGTAAGTGGGCGTATCAAAAGCCACCTTCGAAATGCTTTCTTGCAATGCTGCCCATTTAGTAGATGCCGAGTCATCGAGAGGCAAGGAAACAAGCAGGTATCGCGTCACTGCCATCACCATCTTTGATAAGCAATCCGAATTGGCAGCAACCCAGATCCGATGTAATAAGATAAATCGCTCGATCAGGCCTCCACCTCTGTATCTGAATTGATACAAAAGGAATAGGGAAGAGCTGCACGATTGGGGTAAAACAGCAGATTAAACCAAATTTTTGGATGCTGCCTCTTCCCGGACTGGAAGATCCGGAACTGGCCTCCGAACTTGGAACGGAGTTCCTCCACCTTAAAAAGAGGAAAACAGATTACTGCCTCTTCTATAAGGACAGATCTTAACTGGGTGCATGTGCAATAAAATACTGTCCTAATTAGATTAGTTCACGATCCATTTATATGACAGCGTAGCCTTTTTATTGTCATGGGCCTCATGTATTTGCAATATATCTATACCTTGGCCTTGGTCTACCACACAGCTTGTGATATTTCAATGTCTCCCCCAAACAACTTGGGTTTTGTAACCTACGAGACTTAAAATTACCTAAGATTTCAGGACACTTTTTTTTTTCTAGGTAACCATCAGGGTCTCGATTTTCCGTTTTTAGGTAACCATTGGGGTCTCACTTGTTGGTGGCAATTTGGTGGCGCCGCCAGGGTCTTCCAGGTATCGGTTTGGGATAGTGTTACCCTGAATTAGGTGATCCTGCCCTCCGGGATCACCAAATGGGATCCCCTCCTCCGGGATACCGACCCGAGGTCCCCTCCTCCAGGTCCCCATAGTTAATTGCGCAATTAATGGGTTACGCGCAGTTTCGCGGTTTTTTTTTGCTTGGATTAGATTTGGAGCATAGCAGCGGCGCTCCCCCTACTTCCTCCTTCGGTGCTATCTCCTCTAATCCAGGGCATTCCGATCACCCTCAAAGTGATACCATCCAATTCCATGGAAAATCGATGGAGAAAACCCCATTAAAAATCTGCCCTGTTTTCCCGATAAGGGTCTGATTATTTGCACCCTTACTGCGCAGTAAGTGGGATCCCATCCTCCGGGATCGCACGCTCCAAGGGATATCCCGACCTCTGGGATCCCCGAGAGAAATACCTCCAAGATCCCCCAATCCACGGTAAAAGTATCAAACGCCCTTTCAGGTAACCATCGGAGTCTTGGTTGTTGGTGGCAATTTGGTGGCGTTGCCAGGGTCTTTCTATCTTCTCTGGCCGAAGCTACAATGCATTCTTTATCTTTTGTTGTTGTGTTGAGGGGTATGAAGGGCGTTGCTCTAGTGCAGCTTACTCCTGCAAGTCTCACTATGACAATCATCTCTTCCCTCCCTCCCTCCCTCTAAGGTCGGCCACATGATCGAAATTTTTTTATCTCTCGCGCTATACGGCGAGAGACAAAAATTATACCGTAGACCTCGAGAGATTATGGGAGATCAGCATCTCTTGAGGCCTAACAGCCCCAGTTTGCAGCGTAATTCGAGCTGATTGCCGGATATTTTCCCTCCAAATATATTCCGGTAAGCTTCTCAACATGGGATATTTCATTTTCAATATGGGATATTTCATTCTTGCGAAGCTCCAAGAAATGAAGGATATGGGATATTTCACCATTCCGGAATAGACCTCTGAACTGTCGATTTTAGGGTTATCAAGTCAGATCTGGTGCCGGAATTGTTAAATTGTAGCTTTAATCTACTCGGGTGTCAACAGCAGCAGCATTTTTAGATGGATCCGCTCATTTTGAGTATGCTAGCAATGCTCAACAAGGCAATTTTGATTGGTTTATCAATGCAGAAATTTCTTTTGGACCTCATGCAAGAAGATGAGCTCGAAGATCCTATTGCTATTGTGGATGGTGAAGACCTTATAGAAGACGAAAACCATTTCCAATTAGCATCGGCCATTTCAATTCTGACAGCAACAGCTCATTTGAGAAGGCCATCAAGAAGATTCTGGATGTGTCCAAGACAAAGGACTCATTGGGATAACATTGACAATCATGCATGGAATTGCCTTCCATCATTCAAGGATGACATGTGGCATCAGTTCTACAGAATGAAGAGGAGTTCATTCGAGAAATTGATAGGTCTCATTGTGCCATATTTAATTAGACCAGGACAGAAAGTCAGACATCATGTAATCTAATTTCCTTTTCTCAGTTCCCCCAAAACTGCTGGCCATGTTAGAAAGACCAGATGCAATTTCTTTATCAATTTGCACCCTTGATCTTTTCCTGGCAGTAGGCTTACCTGCAACTCCTGGTTGATTGCATGCAGCAGATCTTGGACTAGTATCTGAAGGATTGCAAGTACTTGGGGTATCTTTCCCTGAATTTTTGTCTTGATCACTTGAATTGTCTTTGCTGCTATTTTTTTTCAGTGCCTATTGGACTAATTGGGTTCTCTTCTTCCAAGTTTACAAATTCTTCTTCTTCAAAGGCAGCTTTTGTTCCCATGGTCTCATAGAAAGTATCAGACACAGTTTGGGTACATACCAGCATCCTGGAAAGCTTCTGCTCCAAATGCACCATCATCTCCAGCACTAGGGATGTCCCTATCATTTGTAACTCCATGCTTCAAATCTTCCATTACATCAAACCAAGGCCCGACAGATGGTTTAGAACCTGTCCATTGGGAAGCTTTTTTTTCATCCCTAAATTTTATCTGCAATTTATCCCATTTGTTTCTTAATTGCCTCAATTCCTCCAAACCATGCACAGTTGCCTGAAGTTTAGTCATAATCTCTCTCCATTGAGTGGATGAAAGATTGATACTTCCATTATTGTGTACTTTGTACTCCTTCATCAAAGCAAGCATAGTGGAAATAGCATTGTCTGACCAATCCGCAAGTGTTTTCCTCTTCTTGAATTGGTTCTGGACAACCGAGCTGCTCTCATGAACAATCATGGATGAACAATCAAGAGGCTCGGATTGCACTTCTCTTAAACTTGAATCTCTCTGAACCTGTTTCTTGCTCCTAGTTCTACCATTAGAAGCAATTATAGGCTCAGAATTGATTTCAATTGCAACTGACTGTGAAATTGATCCAGTCATTCTCTTTGTTCTTCTAGGAGGCATTTTCTCGCTTCTTGGTGGAACAAAAGGCTTTGCAGCAACGGGTAAAGATGATCTTGTGGCTTTGGTCATGATCTTCAAATGCTGCAATTTGATATTTTTGAAAATTTCAGATTTACAAATCCGGAATTGACATCACTGTTACAATTCGTTTCTACAAATTCGAAAGGGGAAGATCAAGGACTTACCGGAATGCCAGTATACGCGAATGGGAGATTTGGAGGGAAGAATTGGGAAGAATTGGTTCTTGGAGCCCGCCCTCCTTGAACAGGGGCCGGAATTGAGGACTAAAATTCCAGCCACCAGAAAGTGGTTGTTAACTTTTTTGGGCCCGTTACCCTTAACGGGCGAATTGGTAGTGGGAAAGCCCCTAATGGCAGTTAGGGGCGTTTTAAATGCGAGAGTCCATTATGGACTCTCACATCATCTCTAATAATCTCTCCTCTCAAATTGTCTCTCATGTACACTCTCATGATCTTACATCGATCATGTGGCCAACCCTCTCTCTCTCTCTCTCTCTCTCTCTCTCTCTCTCTCTCTCTCTCTCTCTCTC
>JAANSK020274069.1:0-11426 GCA_011763485.2 Isoetes engelmannii
AAACAAGGTAACAAGATACACATGAATGAGCCATCGCTTTGTGAAGTATCCATATACTTCGATATAAGGGGAGAAAGCCCAAGGTCACAAGAATAGAGAGCTCGTACCTGCCAAAGAGATAGAGGATCATGAAGGGCGAATCAGATCATGATGATGATTGCTGGATGGAACTAAATGACAAGGAAAGAATGTTATGCTAGGAGTGGTGATGGCGAGTTAGAAGCAGGACAACGCACGGAGGAAGAGGATGAGGACGACCGCTGAGGGAAGCACAGGGCAAGGGAATGCTGCTGTGAGAAGACGCCGATAAGCAGGAGAAGAGAAAACAATGTATATATAGATGGCTCGTCCCTTCCTAGAATCCCGATCCGATGGCTCGGATCAATTGCGTAAATAACTCCCATATATGTTCAAATATTCAAATTATGGTGACATTAGTTATTGTCTGGCATCCAATCCATATAATCTATGTCCTCCATTGTCTATCCATTCTATTCCACCATATGCATTCCCATATTCCTATACATTCCATGTGCCCCTGCTAATGTTCGATCTCCCTAAACTTTTTGCACCTGACACTCCAATACATATATGGACAAAATTATATTTACAACATATTCTTCCACCTACGAACTCTATTTTGCCTACCCATTCCACACATCCATGATTAATGCCCGACATCGTCGGGAACATGTTTGTTGCATGTTTCTCAACTGGTAAACATATATTTTTGGGCCAACAATATCTAATTTTAAATTTTATATGCATATGCCTATATAGTGTGTCACACTCTCTGACAGTTTTTTCTTTCATTCCCCAATGCTTGCTTTTTACCTTTTGTATGGAAACTCTTGACATGCTACTATGATCTTAAGTTGACAAACACACACATTACCATTGCAATAGATACTATGAATTTACACATACAAACATACCCACATACATCTTCCACCAACCATTCCATTCCACACACAACCAACATTCATATGTTCAACTACACTCCAATTGCAATTGTGTTGACCATCAGAAGCACCAACCAATACTGAAACTCTATCCATTCTATTACGTCTACCCATTCAAATCCACATCCAACGTCCATATTTTCCACTACACCCCAATTGTAATTGTGTTGACCATCACAAGCACCAATCAATACCCGAAACTCTATCCATTATATTACGTCTACCCATTCAATTCCACGTGATGCATTTCATTATGCCCGATATTCCTAAACCTGTCACACTTGGCACTATATTACTTTTATGGTTACGATTACATTACATTTACATGTTTTTATTCCACCTACAAACTCCATTATGTCTACCATTCCACATGTCCACAACTAATGCCCGACATCGCCCGACACACGTTTCTAGTGCTTATTATAATTGGATGTATGCATAGTCTAACAACAATCACCGTGAGGTTGGAAAATTTACAACCTTAATAATAGAATGTTAAGTTAGCATACAAAACTGACCTAATGGTTGTAATGATCTAACATGCCATTTAAGTTATGTTATGGAATTTGGCAAGCTTCCATTACAAGAGAATGAAATTTATTACATCAAGATTTTGAACAGACTTCAAGTATGTTGTCGAGCGCCTTAAATATCTCATGTCGTCGTGTTTGAGCCAAAAGAAAATACATGGTGTTTTTTTGGACAACCGATTTCTTGTGTCTTGACATGTTTGAGCCATATAGGGAAAAAAAACACAAGGTGTTTTTGTTTGTGGACAGCAGATTTTTCTGGATTTAAGGCCGGCTCAAACACGACGGCATGCGTTATTTACGGCGCTCGGCATGTTGTGGGGTGGAGTAAATCAATCTCTGATATTGACGTGTAAAGGTACTGTTTGAGAATTTTCTAAGGCAACTTCCAATAGTGAAGAATTTGCAAGAAATGTACAAACATAGAAGAAGGGATAATGCAATGCTAAAAATAGACAATTTGCAGCAATGATGCATCCTTTACCGAGGATGCGTACGTGGCGCCAATTATTTGCTCTGTTGCCTGCGTGGCGTGCCACGGTGTCACTTCCACCGCACTCTCTGTCACACATACACGCTATATAGTTTGTTGACGTCTCAGGCCCTCCTTCTTGTCGGTGCCTTTGCTCCTGCAAATCCCTTGTATTTCTAGGGATCGAGCTTGGGTTTTCCTTAATTTCTTCAAGTTGGTTATTTCCGGCTCCAATTTCTTCCTGTTTTGCAAAGTATGGCCTCCACTTCCGGCAAACTCCGACTCAGGCAGCAGGTTCTGTTGGATCATCTTCAGCCTTCGACCACGCGGGTTACTAATTTGGTTGTGAGTATTTTAGTTGAATTTTATTTTTGAAGTTTGGGGAGTTGATTTATCTTTAGTTTCTTTAACTTGGGATTTTGAGCTAAAAACTTGTGATTTAGATGCTGGTGGGAACAGTATTTTTTGTGCTTTTGTAAAGGAAACTTAATTCATTCATTGCTTTTTGAGAGAATGGTGGATGGATCATTCGGTATGATGTGATGTTAATGGCAGTCTGTGGCTACAATTCTTAAAAAATGCCATGTTAATAATTTCGTTACGCAGATGCGTAGCATGCTCGAGGGTAATAGTTTCCTAGTTCAGATGATTGGCATGCCCTATGCCTAAGCAAATATCTCATGCCTATATCTCCATTGAATGAAATAGGGGCAGGAGCTTCAAAAAATTTTGCTTTTTATTGCTATTTGGGAAACTGCAATGCATTCTAATGCAATGGACATGAGTATATAATGCTAATCTCTCCTTTTAATCTCTGAAGCCTTTCTTATTTTTTGTTTCTAGACCTCGATATGCGCGGCTGGTGATCTAGCAGCATATGAACGGAGTGCAACCTTCAACGATGACGTGGTTGTAGTGGCGTAAGTACCACCCCAAGTTATTCTGACTAAGTCGTAAAGCAGATGATCACGTTTATTCTAAGTAATACTTATGTATGATTATTCTTTGTAGTGCTTTCAGGACTCCCATATGTAAAGCAAAGCGTGGAGGTTTTAAAGACACTTATGCAGAAGATCTTTTGGCGCCTGTTCTTAAGGTCAGATATTTATTGCTGTTAATTCACATGTTCATTTTGCTTATTACTTGTAATGTGAATAAGCATTTGCCGTGTATGAATGATGCTACAATTTGAAGTTTAGAGAACTCTTCACCATGCTGGTCGGTTTACTATAAAATATTGGAAGAAGAGTTGGTTCTTATCCTCTTGCTATATCTGAGGCTTACGCTTAGGTATATAATTATTTTGTACATGCACGAGGATTTGATGTAGTTTTGTGCTATGTATATCGATATGGACAGGCTGTTGTAGACAAATCTGGAGTTAATCCAGCGGAGATTGGGGATGTTGTTGTTGGTACTGTGTTGGCCCCTGGGTCACAGAGGGCAAGCGAATGTAGAATGGCAGCTTTCTATGCGGGCATTCCAGGTTGGATCCTTTAGTATTTACACAATGTGTCATTTTGTTAAATGCAGTTACTCATTATGCATCAGTTTTCTTCCTGCAGAAACTGTCCCAGTGCGCACAGTGAATAGACAATGTTCTTCTGGCCTTCAGGCTGTTGTTGATGTTGTTGCAGCAATAAGGGCTGGATTCTATGATATTGGTAAGGTTTATTCTGACTGTCTCATATTTGTAGTCATTAGGTTTGTGAGACAAAAAAAATTTATTTGAGCATGCTAATATGGTCTACATGCTTCAGCTATGGGATTTAGGGATTGGGTGTTCCTTTTATATATGAAATGTGTTTTCAGGCTTCTATGTCTGTACAATGACGTTGGGCACTTGTTTTTGAGATTAGGAATTGGAGCTGGCGTGGAGTCAATGACTATCAATGCTATGGCATGGGATGGCTCTGTGAACCCAAAGGTTTTATCTGAACTCTTAGTTGTAAGTAGTAAGTGCAGTTTGTAAAATTGAAAAGCTGTCTTTTTGTAGGTTGAAATGAATCAGAAAGCTCAAGATTGTCTTTTACCAATGGGAATAACCTCGGAAAATGTTGCTGGGCGCTTTGGAATTACTCGGAAACAGCAAGATGAAGCCGCAGTATGTGTTCTGGAAAGCTTTGGAATTGGAAGCATGTGGATGTTACTTTTATTGGCTGAATCTCCTTGTTTGCATGATCCAGGTAGCTTCCCATCGTAAGGCTGCAGCAGCTACATCTTCGGGGAGATTCAAGGATGAGATTATACCAATTCAGACTAAGGTTTGAATTAAACATTCTAAGAGATGTTTTTGCTTCTAGTGTATGTGGGTCTGAATTGATGATGTTCTTGATAATATAAAGCTTGTTGACCCTAAATCTGGCGATGAGAAACCAGTCACTATCTCGGTTGATGATGGCATTAGACCAGGAACAACACTGGCAGACCTTGCTAAACTTAAGCCAGCGTTTAGGAAAGATGGCACTACCACTGCAGGTTCTTTATCCATCCATTGTAATGTTCAATCTGTTTTTATCGTCTTCATTTTGGTGTATTTGCACACAGGAAATTCGAGCCAAGTGAGTGATGGTGCAGGTGCTGTGCTTTTGGCTAAACGATCAGTTGCCTTGCAGCGAGGATTTCCAATCCTTGGGGTATTCAGGTAACAGATTCATATATCATTGTATTATCATAGTTGTTAGTCCTTATTCTATATGCTGGCACGTATAATGTGCTACATGTGTACTGTGATTTATGCTGCAGGACTTTTAATGCTATTGCATGACAGTGTCCAAATGTCTTTTAATTTATTTTTCTTTATAGGAGCTTTGCAGCTGTAGGTGTTGATCCTGCCATTATGGGTGTTGGACCAGCTGTTGCAATTCCAAAGGCTGTAAAGGATGCAGGGCTAGAAATTAGTGACATCGATTTGTTTGAGATAAATGAGGTGCTGACTATTGTGAACTTCTCCAATTGTGGTGCTGTTGATAATTGTCACATAATGCAACATCTCCAACTTTTGTTTCTAAAGTAACATTTTACTTGAATTTTTTTCAGGCATTTGCCTCACAGTTCACATACTGTTCTGAAAAGTTGGAACTAGACCCAGAAAAGGTGAACGTGAATGGAGGAGCTCTTGCTCTAGGTCATCCATTGGGTGCAACAGGTAAAGCACCAACTAGCCCAGATGCTATTTGCATTTCTCCTTTTGTTTGGACATTGACAAGCCTTGCACCATTGTGTACCAGGTGCTCGCTGTGTTGCAACTTTGCTGCATGAGATGAAGAAACGTGGCAAAGATTGCAGATTTGGTGTGGTGTCTATGTGCATAGGTGGGTAATCTGGTTGTGATTGAAATGAATCCTTTCAACAATTCTGACCCTGTACTCTGCTTTACCTTGGTCTTTTAGGGACTGGTATGGGAGCTGCAGCTGTTTTTGAGCAAGGAGATGCAATAGATACACTAAACAATGCAAAAGTAATTAAAGATATCAATTTCTTGTCTAGGGATGCACAATGACATTTTATTCTCTCAAGTTCTCTAAAATATGTCTAGTGGAGAACAGTGGAGGATATATCATTATTTCTTAGGTGGTATCTATGTAAAGAGAGGCCAAGCCTATTCACCTATCTAGACTTCGTTTTATGGCAGCCCTTCATTGGCTAATCGAATGATGTAACGTTGAGTAGTCCACTTCCTAGATGGGCCGAATTAAAACGGCGTCCTAAGTAATTTAAATATAACGTCCCTTCAAGCTTAAGACTTAGCCTCTTTGTGCTTGTGTTCGTGGTTCTGTTTGGGCGAAGTTTTGTGGATGTTCATAACTGTATGCTTGGCACGTTTATCGTTAAAGTTTCCGATGTACAAAACCTCAAGAAATGTTTGGGATTGATGTGATGAATATTTGGTATGTTTCAGAAATAAAAATTACATGTGCTAAGAAATAAAAATTAAAGATGCTTTGTGTTTTTTTAAATCTAGTGTGACGATTGTGAAAGCATGTGGAGTACTCAGGATGTGCTCAAACCAGGTGTCCCTTTGGATTGCAAGGTCAATAGTACAAAACGATAAGAAAATGGGAGTGACAAGGACGAGGGAGAGAATCGTTGTTTTATTGGAGAGGCACCCACTTGATCTGTCAAGTGGGCGTTCTTATTTCTATGCTTCAAGACCTCAATATGGAGTAACGATGGACCATATTTAAATGAATGAATTTGGCTAAATCATTGTATGGTTAATTAGGATCATTTACGTATTCGTGTCTTTGGGTTGTTTTCTGTTAGGTTTTGGGATGCCTGATTATCTGCCCTGCCTGCCCTATCATACTTTGGAGTTGGATTGATGCATGTTTGTGTCATCAAACCAATAGACATTGCCTGATCATTAATGTATTAAGTAGTGGTGTCTTCTTTGGGTTGTTTTCTATTAGGTTTTGGGACGCCTCATCACTGTTGATGGATATATAAATTATAAACAATTGATCGCACATTGCAAAGCTTTCAACATCATACAATTCTCTCCATTCATGAGGGCCGCCCCTTGTGCATCAGCACCTTGTTTATTTTCGGGTTGGAGGGGTTAGTTCAGTCAGTTATCTTCCTAGCTTTGACTGCCTCATATCCAACTCTAAGCATCATAGCAGTTCTTGCTAATTTCATTTGACTTTTCATTTGATAGTACATTTGCTTTGATCATCATCATTTGCAACTTGTTTGAGCGGTTTCCTAGTTTACTTTCTTTTCCACTTTTCTCATTTTCCCAACCTGCTAACCGTCTCCAAATAGCATAATGGTATAGCACTGACTTCGTTTTGCTTTCCACTTGTAGGTTATCTTTTTCTACCCAAATCCATATCATCTACGACTTTTTTGATCTAGTCTTTGTTATTCTCCCTTTTTCCTCATTTCCCCAACTCATAGCAACTAGTCTAACTTAGGTAGTCTAACTTAGGTTCCCTGGTAGAAACCACAATTAGATGGTATAACCTCACGTGGCGAATAGTTCCCTGCTGAATCTACCTTGGCCATACGGACCAGGAGTGAACTTAGTAGAGCAGTGTGAAAACGTTCCTTTTTATTTAGAATAGCTGGCATCTCATCATCCTCACCACCTCTAATCCTAACAGCCTTCATTATTCTAGATTCTAGTCTTTCCTGCATGCCAAGAATTGCCAATGTAGATCAGCCTTGCCAAAAGGCTCAATGATTGTCAAAATTAGACCTAAGAAGTGGATAGCATCAACTTATATTTGCCCTGATGATGAACCTAAAATTACCCTTCAATCGATGGAATTTTTATTTCTTAGTTATGCCCATTAGGCTGATGCAAATATTAAATTATGTCTTATTGAAATATCGATAGATGTTCTTATTTCACTTAGCCCAGGTATATTATTCTATATATTCTGACAGCGGGATCAAATGGTCCAAATTCAGCTCTCAAGGAGGTGCTTTTGTTGCTTTTATGCTAAGTGGGGAGGAGAGCTTCCAAGCCCATCAGATTTTCGGTTGCTGGAGCGGTCCATTAAGAGGGCAGCAAAGAATAAACTCTGGATACAAATGTGCATACCAATCGGAAGGCAGTTCTAAGATCTTGAGATGTATTAAGAATGCTAAAAGGTTCTTAAGCCTTTAGTTATGACTCAGAGAAAATTCTGATCATACTTACCCAAGAGCTGGGGGTTGCCTTCCAAGGAGCCACCTCTCTGCAAAACCTAAAATAGAAAGTGGAGGAACTTATGAAAAAGTACTAACCTGAATAAAGCCTGTAGATGTTATAGCAGCGATGTTATACGCCATTGTGCCTCGTCCTGTAATATAGTACAGAGGAAGAAAAATAAGTTGAATTCATACTTGGTAATAAGCCAAATACCTTATAGAACTTACTCCAAAATATTGAATATAAAATATTTATGAAGCAACGCAGTTTCTTCTCCATCCATATTGTGCAGTCATTTATTACAAGGTAGCGTTGTGGGTTGAAGTGGACAGTATGTGGTGCTCTTATTTCTGCAACCAGGGCCAAGCAAGTGTGTAGATCCATACCCATCTGTTCATTAGAAAGGTGGATTGTTTCTGGGTAACCTCTTTCTACGGATGACACTTGGAAACAAGTGTCTTTGACTTTAATGTAGATATCACATCTATCAATCATATTATGTCATAATCCCCACAACAGCAAGCCCCATCTTTGAAATAGTGTGCCCGATGAGTATCCCGTATAACAACTTCACGTTTTTCAACCTTCGAAATAATCCTCATGGTAGAATGGCAATCTACGCACATCCGAAGATTCTTGGTTGCCCGTATAGTTACACCTGAAGGCAACATGAGAAGGCCAAAAGCTACAGCCAATTTCTCACAATGCCCACAAAAGGCATACTCCTGTACATTCTCAAACGTTGGTGCATATCCAGCTTTCCTCATTTTATACTTCAATCCTTTCAACATATCATAAATTTCCTCACTTTGTGGGTGCCTTTTGTCCCCAACAATGAACTCATGAATCTTGTTATTTACCTCAATCCATGCCTTGGCAGGTTTTTTCCATGCGCATATGCGTTGTCTAATCCTTTCGACATTTGCAGCTTCCTCCACCATATGCGCACCAGAATATATGCCCGCCATGAGCAAATATCCAGGTGCATATTGTGGTTCTATTTGAACAATTCGATCAAAACATTGCCTTCCTAAATCCATATTACCATACTTTTTGCATGCAGCAAGCAAAGATGTCAATGCTCCAATAGAGGACTCAATTGTTTGTTGTAAATTATCAGCTTCAATCAAATGTCCTGACTGACTGAGAAGATCAACCATGCCTGCAAAATGTGCAGTATTTGGCAGAATGCCATGATCTTCTCTCATGGATATAAAAAATTTAAAGCCTTGATCTATTAGACCAAGGCCGCTGCATGCACCAAGAAGAATAAGGAATGTCACAGCATCAGCCTTCACACCTTCATCTTGCATAGCCTCAAAGTATTGCAGTACAAGCTCAAAGTTCCTATGGTGGGCACAGGCAGCAAGCATAGCATTCCATGAGACCACATCACGGATTGACAAATTATGAAAGACTTTGTCTGCCTCCTTCAAGCATCCACATCTGCCATACATGTCAACAAGTGTATTTCCAATAGAAACATCATGCTGATAACCCCTTTCAATAATCTGATGGATCAATTCCCGGCCCTGTTTTATGGCCCCAATACTACCACAAGCCTTTAAGACACTGAGGAATGTAACTTTATCTGGAATTTCACCACTTTGTTGCATGTCTTCAAAACATTTAAGCGCCAGACCCCCCTCATCATTCTGGCAGTAACCTGCAATCATTATGTTCCATGCCACAACATCACGGGTTGCCAGATTTTCAAAAGTTTTACAAGCCTTTTCCAGTCTGCCACATTTACTGTACATGTCAACAAGCATATTTCCCACAAATATATCGGATTCAAATCCATATTTTACGATCTGCTCATGGACCTGCTGACCACGGTCTATGTCCTCTATAGTACCACACGCCTTTAAGACACTAAAAAATGTCACTTTATCAGGTATAATATGATCTTGTTGCATCTTGTCAAAACATTCAAGTGCAAGATGGCCTTGACCATGCTGAGCATAGGCCGCAATCATTGCACCCCAGGACACCACATTTTGACTAGACAGGCTGTTGAATACTCGATGTGCCTCGTCAAGCTTTCCAGACTTGGCAACATATCAATAAGTGCACTGCCAACAACCACATCAGCTTGAAAATCAAATTCCAGGATCTGTTGATGGACAGATCGCCCATGTTCTATGGCACTAATGTTGGCACATGCTTTTAAGATACTTAAGAAAATAACTTTATCTGGCTTTGTGTTATGGTGGTGCATCCTGCCAAAACAATCTAGGGCAGAAAGGCCATCACCATGCTGAACATAGATTGCTCCCCATGCTACCACGTTTTGGTTTGGCACATTATCAAAAACATCGCATGCCTCTTTCAAGCTTCCACATTTGGCATACATATCGATAAGCTTGCTCCCTAAGAAAATATCACATCTCAGTCCATCTTCAATAATCTGCCTATGTAAGATTCTTCCCTGTACAAGATCTGCTATTGCAGAACATGCTTGCAGGACTGCAATATATACATATTTGTTGCCTTCAAGACCAGACCTTGATATGCTATCATAAAGCTTAAGGGCTATCCCACTTTGAGTGAGCTTCACATAGGAAGTTACTATGGCACTCCATGTATGTGCACTTGGTTTGGAAATTTTATTAAACGTTTGAGCCGTTTCAAGTAGACTCCCACAAGAAGCATATAAACGAATGAGGTGGTTAGCCAAGATTTCAACAGAATCAAGGCTACTATGAATCAACAAAGATTGAATTTGTCTGCCGTATTCTAGGTCTGGCCGTTTCATGCACTCCTGCAGGAGGCGATGTGCAAGAGTTTTAGATACTAAAATTCCTTGCTGTTGCTGCAAAAATTCTGCATTTTTTATTGCCTCATACATGCAGTCATGTTTGCTCAGTGATCCGAAATGCTTGCTGATAATGTAACGTGCACGCATCCCTAAGGAATGGGAGAGTTTTCGAAAGAATTGTGAATATTCATACCTGACCAAATCGTGGACGATGAGACCAGAAAAAATCGTCCACTCGTATAATCCAATGAACAAGATATACATCAACATTAACTAGAACCACGGACAAACCTGAAGAGTTTTCTGAAGTCCCCTGTTAACTTCTACAATTGTTAAAAAGGGCAGGTATTACATAAGATTTTGTATAGTCGGTGGCAGAGCAGGGCGGCGTGGACATGGCATAGGGGTTTTGCCATTCCGGAGATGGAGATGCAGGGATTTTTTGCAATGCACAGAGATGTTTTGCAGGAGAAGGAGATTCCGAAGATGGAGCAAGCATGGAGATTTTTTTGCAGGCGAGCAGGATTCCGGAGATGGTAGTTTGCAGAGTTCCGGATGATGTTTTGGGCAGAGCAGGCCATTCTTCGCAGGGTTTTCTTTTCTGAAATCGCTTTGATCTGTTTGTCCTGCTGGAACATACGTTGTGCGTTTCTTGATGTGCAGAAGTTAATGAATCGAGTTGTCTTCTGGCAGAGCTTCTATTGTAGTTCATGTGCAGATTGATTATGATCACACCACATATGGATCAATGTTCATTTTCATATCTTAGGCCTATATATTTGCTTCTTGTAATTGCACAGCACTAGTCTTGTTTTCTTTGTGGGCAGCAAGTCTGTTGAAGGTGCAACCCTGTTAAATGTGCAGGCAGTTCATTTACACATGACATATAATGCGCTTCTGTAGATGCAAACAGTATCGTTTTTTATGTGCATAGGTCAATGTGTAGGGACAGCTTATGGCAGGTCGATTATGATCGCACCTCTTTTGTGTGGCAGAGACGGTGCTACTATCTACTCCCGAATGCTGCTACTATCTACTCCCGAATGCAAGGGTGACGACG
>JAANSK020274080.1:0-11426 GCA_011763485.2 Isoetes engelmannii
ATCATAGGAAATCAAATTAAGAAAAAAATCCAAAAAGTTTTCGGAATGCCGAAAAAACCAAATTTAATAAATAGATTGCTAACTAGCATGGAAAGATGGCATACCGTCAAACAAATTTACATTGTTAGGTGTCTTAAAAGCTTGTGATACACTTGGTGCAAGAGAGTGAGGTAGACATGTTCATAAACAGCTTATAAGCAGAGGGTTTATCTGGACATTGTTTTCGCTAATGCGCTTGTTGACACGTGGGAATTGAATAAAGAGAGAGGACTTAATGGTCCAACTAAATCTACATAACAAAATAATGCATGGGCTTAAATGACTCATGCTCCCCATGTAGCGAGGAGTATTCCGCAGCACATACCCATAGTCCTTCAGGATGATGTAGTGGTGCAGGTTTGGAAGGTTCATCAGGATCTTATGGCCTCATGTTTTGTGCGGTCGTGCTACCGAGTGTTGGTCATTCATGACACCTTGCCCCCTTCAGGCAAGTGGTCTCTGCAGCTCCCGGGTGAGTGTTGGCGTTCAGTCTGGATGTGGGCTTGGAGTCCCCTTCCTCCAGCGAAGGTGAGGGTACTGCTGTGGCAGTGATGCACCGCTGTATCGGGGTGAACACTTTGGTGAGCAGGTTCAGGCCGGGTGTAAGCCCCCTTTGCCCTTGTTGTGGTCTCCACCGTGAGATTGTGGAGCATTGTCTGGTGCTCTGCCCTCACCTGTAGGCTATCTGGGACTGTGTTAGGACTTTGTTTCAGGTCAGATTGACCAGCCAGCAGTTGTTGCTTCATGTGTACCCTGCTGCGTGGCCGCCCTTGCGGAAGCAAGCCTTACATTTGTGTGTAGCATGGCTCGTCTGGTTGGTTTGGAAGCGGCGGCGGCTGTGGATTTTCTAGGGGATTCGGCAACCTGCGGCCTCGCTTGTTCCTCGGCTTCGGTACAAGCTGTTCCAGAGCTTTCTTGTGTTTCAGGGGTCTGCAGAGAGGAAGTTCGCCATTTGGCGGGACTTCCTGGGTATTGTAGATATGGATGGCTGCTTTGTTCGGTAGTACAACTATGGTTCCTTGTGAGTCTAATATGGAGTGTCGGGGTATCGCTGTCTCTGTGGGGCAATACTTCTTCCTCTGCACTCGATCTGTATTATTATCATTCTTTTGATATATTTGTGATATAGTTCATCAAAATAAAAATAAAAATAAAAATGACTCATACTCCCTGAACAAGCTTTTTATTTGGTAGGTAATATTGATGAAGTTACCGTAAAGCCTGCACATGCACCTGGATTTCTAGTTATATCCGATCATTTCAGTGAAGCCCCTCCCCTATAGGTGCGGATTCCTGTTTGTGGGTTCCCCATACGATGCAATCCCATTGGCTTATATTTAGAAGTGCAAGTTTTATCATAAATAAACGATAAGTGGACATGCATTTATCACACAAATTATAATCTGCTATAGGACGATTCAGAGTCTTCTCTCATTATGAACTATATCCTCCATCACATTGCAATTAACATACACTGCGCAGCTAGACCTGAATCTGCTCATAAAAAAGAATACCGTGTGGTTGAAGTTGAATCAAAAAGCTTGGTTTCCACATGTTTCGTGTATTGTGTGATATGAGTTCCCTTGGAGTCACTTCCCTTAACAGTCAGATCAGAAATATACAAAGCTCCTACTCAAGCAACATGTATGGGGTATTTGATATTTACATACTCTACTATCAAAATATATCCACAACCCCTTCCATACAAATTGATCTCCCCTTTAATATTCCATGCTTGGATATTGACCTCGATTAACATTGTCATAGCGCTTATGTCATTTAAATAAGAACAAAGATTTAGATTTAGAGAACTATTTCATTTCAATAAAAGGACTTATAAAAAACCCATGCCTGTACTTTTTTGAAATTGCATTATTTGAGTAGTCGGCGTTTGAGCACATCTGTTGTACTATCTTTAGATTATTTGTGGAGTGTGAGAGTGTTTGTGTTTTATGGCTGTTGTTGTTCCTTTTTTTTTTTTTTTTTTTTAGCATTGCAAGTTTTCAACATGTTGCAACAGCATGGATACCACTGACTTGAAGGAGATTTCACCGTCAAAGGCAGAGAACGTATGTATTCGAACATCTCCATTCAAAACAACATCTATACAATGTTTTAGTTGTCACAATTTATGATACATGCAACTCTGTTTGTATCTTTTACGTTGTTCTGTATTTTCCGCTAGTGTGTTGCTCTTTTATAAGGTTCCGGATGAAGAATGTCTTGTGAGTCGTTGCTCGCTTTTTGAGCAAAGAATTGTTAGTCCATTTTAGGTGTGTGGGAATTGGAGAATGGTAATGTCACAATTGGCAACTACATAGTTGTTACTGGACCAAGGGGTATGGAATGCAGATTGAAAGTGTTTGACAATTGGAGGCAGATCATGTGTTGTTGACGGGTGATGGAGCTTTTGCTTTGCGAATGGAGTTTGTGCAGGGCAACTCATCTCGTATGAGGTTGCAGTATGCCTTGGTGAATTGCGTGTGAAAGTTTGTGTTGACTCAGATGATAGTGTGATGTTCAATGTCGAAATTTATAAGACGAGATTTGTAAGAGCCCAGGTGGATGTCCAATGTCCATTTTTTAAAGTTGCTCTCGCAAGTGTGGCTGACCGATACTGCCCATCATCAAGAGATATTTTTATATCTTCGAATCCTCGTGATTCATCCATGTTTCCAGATTCGGACCATTCGAGAATACTCTAAGCATGGGGATGATACGTTGTTGATTAAAACCTTGTAATATTCAATAATGAATCCAAATAGATAAGATATGATTCATACAATAAATATAAGTTTCCTCTAATATAGCATAAAACTGAGTTCAAAGTACCTAGGCCCCTTCCAACCGCGGGCCTGGTGCTACGGGCCTTCTGCCTCGTCATTTGGGTCACCGATTCTACAGATCACACTGTCGAATGCGCATTGCTGAAAAGGGCCTATGGGCTGCTTATTGGTGACGTACTTTTGTTTGAGGTTGTGGACAAGTTCAAATGGAACATGCACATCCTTCATAGCTGGTAGGCACATAGTGTGCTTTCCAGTGATAACATTCTGGTCATAACGCCATGCATTTCAAATATGAGTTCAATGTTGTAATTCCTATATGCAAACATTTAGATATAAATAAGAATCTTGAAAAATAGCACGCAAACAAAATTTCCAAATTTACAAATCTAATTAAAGGGTTTTGCGATCAACATATACCTATAACAGAACTTCCTAACCCAACAAGGTACTTGAAAACATCACACATTCAGAGAAGTAAAATAAACCAATGATGTACGTGAGCTGCATACATTCTATCAAAGGAAGGTTAAGAATAGAATAGCATAGAATTTTAACGTCCATGGAAACCCAATTGGGTTATGGAACCCAATACAAAAAAGGGGCGTAGGCCCAAACTAGAACTAGGCGACAAAGTCCGATCACAAGTAACTGTAAGTGGGGGAAAAACCCCATCACCAATATAGAAAGAATTAAGAATACCCAAGAAGGGCTGAATTATATAATGAGTGCCCATGGATCAGTAGGCTACTGATCCCAGATGATAGACTGCCCTCCTTTGTACACTCCCCACTTTCGTTGTAGGCGAGCCTCGTGGACGCGACACAATTCCTCTTTCCACAAGCATGCTATTAGCAAACAAAACTCGGCATTGTAGACAATTGGATTGCACGCCCTTTATAGTTTCTTTGTTTATGTTATCAAATTTGTATAGCATATGATGTCATGCCAGACAGCTAATTCATGTGTTCCTTCTCTCAAAGGTCCTCCAAGTTGATCATATAAAGCAATATAATGAGGTCTTCACAAGGTTACCCTTCCGACACTATATGTAACTAACAAAAAGGAAAACTACTAAACACATCTCAAATCACTTCCATACTCGAGTTCTAGTAAATGGAGACAACAAAAAAAAGGAAGAGGCAAAGCTATAGCTCACAGCACCCATTTGTCCATAATAACAACCATTATCATTAATTCTACGAAGCCATACAACTCCAGACTCATAAAATTCCTTCACTATAACATAAAATAATTCCTTCCTATTATGCTCAAACTCCAAGCAACTCCTCCAGCAAAACTTGACACATACATCTCAGCCGCAAAAAAACCATCCTCCAACTACAAACAACCAGTCTAATACACACACCTACAAAACGGTTGCAAGCGCAACCCACATGACGTTGCCACCTTATTTTACACTATCTGCCCTTCCTAAAATGAAATCATCTCTAGATATTAATCTATTTCAACTAAAAAGGTCTAGGATAGCTAGAATATTTCTCTATTCTAGGATTAAAATCTGACGTTATTCTCTACTCAAATATCTTCCCTATCTTTGGAGAAAAGCCATATTTTCTTGCTCCACCACCCGCTATCTAGGAAACTTGGATATCTACAACTATAGTTTCTAGATTATTGTTCCATCCTAAGGCCAAATTTAGTACTTAGTATTCTATCCAAAAACCAATATTTAAGCTAGTTCCTTACCCAACAACCTCTTCGGTGTGTTATAGAAATCTGCAGTGCCATCTTCAACACATTATCATGACCGACAAAATGATGGCATTCACACTCTTGCAGAGTTTGAGGACATTATCATGACCGACAAAATGATGGCATTCACAGTCTTGCAGAGTTTGAGGTAAGCAAACATGAACTTGATTTAGGTTTTCCTAGATATGGAGGCAAGATTGGCCAACATAGAAAAAAATTGTTTTTCCAGAGCTGTCAACCTCAAATTAAGTCACGTTACAGTTTATTTTAAGTGCATGAAGTCTAGGCACCGAGTCTTTGATTGCCCAACTTGGTTAGTGAAAAGACAACAAGGAGATGGGCAATGGTAACGCACCAAAGATCACCACTTGAGATCTCCACACCAACGCCCCAACCATGAATGATGTAGCCATGACTTAGCAGCCTCATCTTCTTGAGTAAAAAAGGAAACATTAGTCTCTTTTAAAAGTATAGAGTCATAAAAGAAATAGTCATACAATTATGTCACCTCTTGTGCGGCATATGGTTATCATAACCTCTTTTGTAATAAGTACAGCTTTTGAACAAGTAATATATGAGCTTTTTCGTGTTAGGATTCCATATTGAGAATATGGCGCTATACAAACTAAAATTAACATGCTTAATGCTAAGTAGTCGACCCCTTGCTACTACTCATACAGACTTGAGCCCATTGTCTCTTAGATTGACAATGCTCATGGATCTCTTTAGAGTAGGATCGTAAGCGAGATTGTCACCTTAGCAATTTGATGGAAACGTCAAATACCAACAAGAACAATGAATTTACAAGGGCACAAATAGTTATCTGAAATAGCGACACTCCCTAGGAAGAATGGACACTTTGCTATGGAAAACTATGGGCTATGATAAGTTAAGAGATTAAATTGCTAAAGAAGGTCATAGAATGTCTTATAGTTGGATAGGCAGCTATCCCTAGTTCTCATTACGTTTTCTTCTAGAAGAAGAAATTCATCTGTAGGATTATTGATCTCAGGAGACTAAACAAGGGGGACTTTCCTGTTATCCCTAGTTCTCGTAACATTTTCTTCTAGAAGAAGAAATCCTTTTGTAAGATTATTGATCGCAGAAGCCTAAACAAGGGGGACTTTCTTGAAACCTGTCTATGTATATTGAGCACACCTCTGGTGAAATTAAATTGAGTGAACTTCTTAAAGTTTAAGGTAAACTCTTTCTTATATAATATTAAGAAGTGCTTCGTACTTCGAATGTAATAATTCCATAGTTTATCATGTTAGATCAACTATGGCGATGACGATGACGTTATCCGTCTTTTTTTTGGGGGGGGAGGGGGGGGGGTGTGTGTGTGTAACACTCCCCACGTTGTAAGTACAACCCGGGATTGTTATGTCGCCTTGTCCCAAGTTGCATATCCACATGGACACCCTCCACATCACTAGTACCACCTTCCATGCGCTAGCACCTTCATCTTGTGTTTGTGTTAGGAATATAAGCTTTCCACGACCTTGTTTTTGTTGCTGGGAATGTCACATTACCAAGTGGAGGTTTTGATGTGCATTTTTGGTATCTATTATGTCCAAACATCACACATTTGAAATAGTTAAAATTAACAATACAAGTAATGTCATTCAAGGTGGAAGAAAGAATAGAAGACATGCAGCAATGAGAATGTCAAATCAAGACAAAAAGATGCATTACTTAAAGTCCAGTTCTATTATTAAGGTAAGCTTAAGAATAACAGAAGAAAAGATGCATTGCAGTCTTTAAAAAGGATGCATGGCATTAGTTTTATTGATTAGAGATGCATCTGCATTTTATAAAGTTGATTCAAAGTGCAGTACATACCCTTGACACCGACGGATCTGTCCCACATGTGACGCTAGTAAATTAACTAACATAGAATAACTATGGTCTATATGAAAAGGTTCCTTTTTGACATAAATCCATGGTCTCCAAGATCATTCTTCATGAAAAGGGTGTTTAGGATGATTATAACAACTTGCATATAGCATTGTTGAAATGGGAAATTCTTGGCCCACAAAATAGTATTTGATATTGGATTGGATGGGATTAAAACGTCAGAGAAAACGAGTCTGTGTCTTAGAGTCCAATCTAAGTGAACAATAAGATCCCAATTTGGGGAAGACTAATTTAGAGTTAGGAGATAGAAAAGAACTGATTTTTCTCGTCCAGCAGGACAAAAAAGAAAGCTTATAAGGGTCTTTCGGGACATCCGATAAAATTAGAACAATACATAGAAAATTAGCATGGCCCCTGCACAAAGATGAGCAAAGATGACACGCATAAATCAAGAAAGCGTATAAGGCATTTCATAAAGGTCACATCCTTGAATTAACAACATAATAGTTATGAGTTTTTTTAACCTTCCAAAACCATCAGAATAGTATACCCGACAAAAGTAATGTGTGTGGGGACAAATCTTGCAAACAAGAAATATTAAAAAAACGACGTGGAAGGATCTGGACGGTTAAGCAAAGAGCATTGTCTCTTTCCGTGTTTATTGGCCATTATCCGAATTAGACGACGCGCATTTTGCCGTTGAGCCGGCCGATTCAACCATTTTCGAGGTTCCTTCGCCATAGCCAAAAGCTTGCACACAAACCGTCGAGCTATGGTAGACATGCCGCGTCTCTTCTCTAATCCTTGATGCCATGTGACAGCTCTATCCCATGTGCTGCACTACCTTTCCTTCATTTTTTTTTTTCCTGCCCTCCAGCTGATCATAAAACCAGTACACTAAAATGCAGAGTATGAAAGCTGTTTTTTAGGCCATCACGCAAAGCTTGTTGCATAAACTGGGCTTTTCGTCTTGTTTGATCTCTCTTCTTGGCATATACTTAGTTCCCCTGTTGCGGGTTTCTTCTGGACTTTTGCTTGCAGGTTGAGCATTGCATTCTTGGATCATTCTGAGAGGGGTTCGAAGTTTTCTAAGGGCAGAGGATGGCCTCCCCTACATCCTCTCTATCTATAATTGGTGGCAAGTCCTTCCGGAATCTGGTAAGTCCGAGATCCTTCAAATCTACCAGTATATCTCCGGCAAACAGTGGAACACAACGGACTGCAAGTGGGAGGTACATTTCTCTATCTGGAGAAGATCATGATATGGCAGAGGAGGTTAGCTCCGAGTATAATGCAAATTATCATGTACATATGCCTCCAACACCTGATCATCAGCCAATGTCTGGAACGCCCCCACTTCCTGCAGATCCTGCCCTTGTGGCCAAGGTTGAGCAGCAGTTCGTCTCCAATACGATTTTTACAGGAGGATTTAACAGTGTAACAAGAGGCCATGTGCTTGAAAAAATGGTAGAGGCTGATGCCAGCCATCCGCAAATGGCATGTGCTCGTGGCACAACCTGCGCAGTTGAGGGTTGTGACGGAAAAGCCATGAGAGATGAAAGAGGTGAGGACATCAGCCCTTGTGATTGTGCATTTAGAATATGTAGAGATTGTTATGTTGATGCTCTTGAGAGTAATGGCAAATGTCCTGGTTGTAAAGAATCCTATAAGATTTTAGATCCTGATGGCCCTAATGCAGAAACCTTGCCTTTGCCACCGCCTCCCCCTGTTAGAGATACCAGAATGGATAGAAGAATATCCTTGCTTAGATCAAGCCGACCTTCATTGCTCATGAGAAGTCAGACATCTGATTTTGATCACGCTCGGTGGTTATACGATACCAAAGGGACATATGGATATGGTAATGCATTATGGCCCAAGGATGATACTTATGCAGCAGATGGTGGAGCTAAGGGGCCCCCTGTTTTTGATGAGAAGGCTAGAAGACCACTTTCGAGGAAACTAAGGGTTTCAGCAGGCATTATAAGTCCATACAGGTTGGTACATAAGATCTATTAGCATGTTTTCTCTTTCTTATCACAAGTAAATGTTTTAACATCCTTTCAATCTATGGCCAGGTTGTTGGTGGTTGTGAGGTTGTTTGTTCTGATACTGTTTCTCATATGGCGTGTACGAAACCCAAATCGCAAAGCAATGTGGCTGTGGGGCATGTCTGTAGTGTGTGAAATCTGGTTTGCATTTTCATGGATTCTTGATCAACTTCCAAAGTTGTGCCCTGTCAATCGTTCAACTGATCTTAATGTTCTAAAAGACAGATTTGAAACACCTTCTCCTGAAAATCCCATGGGACGATCTGATCTTCCTGGAATTGATGTATTTGTATCCACCGCTGATCCAGATAAGGAGCCTCCCTTGGTCACTGCCAATACCATTTGTTCCATTCTTGCTTCACAATACCCAGTTGAGAAGCTTTGTTGCTATCTCTCCGATGATGGAGGGGCTCTGCTTTCATTTGAAGCACTTGCTGAGGCTGCGAGCTTTGCTAGAATTTGGGTTCCTTTCTGTAGGAAACATACTATCGAGCCACGGAACCCTGAAACATACTTCTTGTTAAAGGGTGATCCTACCAAGAACAAAGTTCGCTCTGATTTTGTACGGGACCGCCGAAGGGTTAAGCGCGAGTATGACGAATACAAAGTGAGAATCAATGGTCTTCCAGATGCAATTAGAAGGAGATCTGATGCATATAATGCACATGAGGAAATAAGAGCAAAGAGAAAGCAAATGGAAAGTGGAGGTGATATTAGCGAAGTCCTTAATGTTCCAAAAGCAACGTGGATGGCAGATGGAACTCATTGGCCAGGTACATGGACCAATGCAAATAAGGAACATGGTCGTGCAGATCATGCTGGAATCATTCAGGTAACATATCCATTAACTTAATATATTGGAGAACTTGTGCTAGGCACTGAGTGTAGTTGGTTAACATCATCGTTTTCTTGTTTTTTTCAATTCAGGTAATGCTTGCACCTCCAAGTTCTGAGCCTTTGTTAGGCAGTTCAGATGAAGATAATCTAATTGATACAACTGATATAGATATCAGACTGCCAATGCTTGTTTACGTATCAAGAGAGAAACGTCCTGGATATGACCACAACAAAAAAGCAGGTGCCATGAATGCATTGGTGCGCTCCAGTGCCATTATGTCAAATGGTGCCTTCATTCTTAACCTCGATTGTGATCATTACATTTTCAATTCCTTGGCCTTGAGGGAAGGAATGTGTTTTATGATGGATAGAGGTGGAGATCGAATTTGTTATGTTCAATTCCCTCAGCGTTTTGAGGGTATTGATCCTAATGATCGGTATGCCAATCACAACACTGTCTTCTTTGATGTAAATATGAGAGCTCTTGATGGGATTCAGGGTCCTATGTATGTGGGGACTGGTTGTTTATTTCGAAGAACAGCATTGTATGGATTTGACCCCCCAAGATACACGACACGGGGGGGATGCTGTGGAGAACGAAGACACAAGAAAACAAAGAAGTCAAAACATGAAATAGAGATAGCTTCTATAAATGGACTTGCAAGTGATGAGGATGACATTGAAATTGAATTACTGCCAAAACGTTTTGGAAATTCTATTCCCTTGGCTGAATCAATTCCAATAGCTGAATATCAAGGTAGGCCATTAGATGGCCAAGGGGTTGTGGTAGGCAGGCCAGCTGGAATTTTAATAGAACCACGCGAGCCCTTAGATGCTGGTACAGTGGCAGAGGCAATCAATGTGATCTCTTGCTGGTATGAGGACAAGACAGAATGGGGGCAACGAGTAGGATGGATTTATGGCTCTGTTACAGAAGATGTTGTCACTGGTTACCGCATGCATAATCGAGGATGGAAATCTGTCTATTGTGTGACAAAGCTTGATGCATTCCATGGTAGTGCTCCCATAAACCTCACTGACAGACTGCATCAGGTTCTTAGATGGGCCACTGGATCAGTTGAAATCTTCTTTTCTCGCAACAATGCCCTTCTTGCAGGTTCCAGATTAAAGTTCCTTCAACGCATTGCCTATCTAAACGTTGCTATCTATCCTTTTACATCAATTTTCCTACTTGTCTATTGCTTCCTCCCAGCACTGTCTCTTTTCACTGGACAGTTTATAGTGCAGACCCTTAGTGTGACATTCTTAACCTATCTTTTGACAATTACTGTAACCTTATGCTTGCTATCAGTGCTGGAGATCAAATGGTCTGGCATCACCCTTGATGAATGGTGGAGAAATGAACAGTTTTGGGTTATTGGGGGCACCAGTGCTCATCTGGCAGCAGTGTTCCAAGGGTTGTTGAAGGTAATAGCTGGAGTGGATATTTCATTCACCCTTACCTCAAAAGCTGCAGCTGAAGAGGATGATGAATTTGCAGATCTGTATGTGGTTAAGTGGACATCGCTGATGATTCCTCCACTCACAATCATGATGGTTAACATTATCGCCATAGCTGTGGGTGTTTCTCGAACAATTTACAGTTCTAACCCGCAGTGGAGTAAACTGGTTGGAGGAGTCTTCTTCAGCGTCTGGGTTCTTGCACATCTGTATCCATTTGCCAAGGGCCTAATGGGACGGAGAGGACGAACTCCTACCATCATTTTTATCTGGTCTGGATTGCTAGCCATCGTTATCTCACTTCTATGGGTGACTATAAGCAATCCGTCAGGAGGCTCTGATCTTAGTAGCACCTTCACATTTCCTTAGTGAAATGATGGTTGGAACTTCTCTGAACCATATATGTCATATAAGGAGCACCTTTGGAGGAAGTCCTTTAAATCCAATCCCCTGGACATTTTGTTTGTGCAAACAAATTTGGGGAAACCGCATATTTGATTATTTATGTCAGATTATTTTGGGTACCCGGTCCTCAAGGTACTCCAGTTTTGTAAATGTGACTTTAATATAAATCATGCAATTCTTTCAAGAATAGAATAGAGTCTGCGCACAAAACTTGGTTTTCTGGCTAATGCCAACGTTCTGAGCCCATTGGAATAGACGGTTTGCGATTCCGAGG
>JAANSK020274091.1:0-11426 GCA_011763485.2 Isoetes engelmannii
TGATTTTATATGAATTATAAAGTGAACAGTGCAAATGCACCTTTTCTGGTCCATCATGTGATGACTCTAGTGTTAAATATAAGACTTTTGGATAAACGAATACAAAAGATACTTGTATTACCCTTATGGCCCAAACATGTAATCAATATTTTATTGAGGAACTTAGGCAAACAAATTTGTCGTAAACAAAATCATAACAGTGCATTTGCATTGCCGAAATATTTTTTGCAAAAACTCCATACAAAGAGCAAGAAGTGCGGTTACCTGCAGTAGAACCGCACTTCTACTGCAGGTAGAAGTTTCCCTAAGAAGGCATCATAACTGGGTTGAAAATGACGGATAGATCACAACAAATTTATAACCAGTATGCTGATGACACGTTGGGCTCTTATTCTGTAGCAATTGATTGTTTTATGAATTGGGGTAAGTAGCAGCTATTTGGCCACTAGATGAATCCCCTCTGATCATGTCACTTCTTTCATATGGAGGCTTCTTGTGGGTAAGGACGATTCTCTTGGGTTACGACTTATTGCACACGCTCTTACACATTGTATTCCTTTTGGTAAAATCACGCTTAAACATGTTCTTTCATGGAGTCTATTCTATGAGTTGCGCCCCGGTTGCGGCTTACCATAATGCTTCTCCATTTTAAGGGGATTGTTAGACTCATGGCATACAGTCAAAACATTATTTCACATTAGTCCAACCGCGTGTGCTTAGTTGGATACATCTTGTTGGTGGATCCCCTTGGCAGACAATGCACCACTTTGTTCTACAGTATGTCCATTGGCTCAAAGACGTTCGAAAATGGCTGGAATTTTAACAATTGCAGCATGGCATGACTCAGACCAGTTGCTGACATGGGAGGCTTTTTAGTTAAAGTTTTTATTGGGGCGATGGGATAGAGGCTGTCAAAAAGTAGTTCACTATCTACAGCCTATTCTGCCACACCAAGAAGATATTTTGGTATGGACTTGTCATGACGAGGTTAAGGAGCGCAACTTGTGAACTCTATGGATAAGTTGTTGCTTGGTACTGACATTCTTCCTCCTTCTGATAAGTGATCCCTTCAACTTCTTCCTCTTCAGTGGCAGCAGATATGGTCTTGGGCATGAGAAAAGCTACTTCATCCTAAAGTCATAGTTCTTTGGTGGCAGATTCTTCATAGATGTCTTCGGGTTAACGTGCGTGTCCACAAGTTTAACCCTAGAATAACATATCAGTGTCCAGTATGCGAGCATTTCTTTTTCATGTGTGACCACCTTAGACTTGTATGGGATTAGTTGTTCTCCCCTTTTGATGTTTCATTAAGAAGTCAACAAGTGCTTTTAGCAATCTACCCAAGTACTTGGATGGAGTTACAAAGCCAGGCTTTTCATCTAGCTGTAGGATGGTTGCTTTGGACTATCTGGAAAAGACGAAGACTCGTAATCTTCAAAGATCTGGATGTGGCAGATAGCCATGTTCTTCAAGAAGCTCAAGGTTGCATTACTAAATCATATCGTGTTCTTCACTTACCCATTGTAAGAGGCGATTGATCTTTGAGGAGTATTTGGTTGTGCGCTTTTATGCTTAGGCAGGTTGCTTCACTCGGTGGGTCTTGCTTATCCGCTTATTCCTCTTTTTGCATTTATACTTCTGCTTGCCTCTTTGATTAAATAAAGTCTGCCGTCCTTCCAAAAAAAAAAAAAAAAACTTCCTTTTTCTGGACCTTGGTGCCAGTTGGCTCTTCATCAAGATTGTTGGACATTCCAGTCGGAGTGTGTAGCTCGTCCATTAAGATATGGGATGAAATATTTCATAACTTGGAAAAGCACCTGAGATGGTGGAAAGTTTGTAAGCTCTCAATGGTGCGGGTAGAATTGTAGTTGCCAAATTAGTGCTAAGCAGTACTCACATCTATGTTGCATCAGTGTTACTGGCCCCGGAATCGAAGTTGTTTGAATTATTTAAAATCGTATGTGATTTTGTTTGGGGAGGAAATGAGGAAGGATGAGATGTTAAAGTAGCTTGGAGAAAACACTTGAGGCCTAAATGGAAAGGGGGACTCGGGATGCTTGATTATAGACTTCATAGCAGGATATTGGTATCTAAATTCATGAGGGAAATTCTTCAGGAAGACCTTAAATCCACAGGCTTGGAGTTAGTGTATCAGTCACTAACTCGTTGCTCCCCATGTGGTAAGATGTTTCGGAAATTGGACGCTCTTCTATAAACTTACTCCTTACAAAGGTACCTCACCATTTCCTAAAGGACTATTGAAAGCATGGGAGACTGTGAAAGATCTTTGACGTCTGGACATTAGGAATTGCACTTCAGTATCGATGCCTTTATGGTGGCTATAGGTAGAAACAAATAGAGGAAATGTGCCATTGTTTCCTGCCGTGAATAAGAGAATTCAAGATAGGTGGAATGCAACATGGATCTCTCACATTGGGTATTGGTACTTCTGGGGTGCGCTATGCTCATAGGATTTGTTTCAAAGGGAGTTTAACTTAATGGCAAGGGATAAAAGAATTTGGGATCTGGTTGTCACTCACATACCTTTATTTGCTTACCCTCAAGTTAGTGGTTTTTGCCTACCTTGTAAAAATTTGGAAAAAAAACACTTTGTTTCAAAAGCCTACCAGATATTGCAGCGAAGTCAGGTCACTCCTCTTCCCTTGCAATGGGGCATAACTCTAGATGAAAATCAGACGATGCAGGTATGGAACTGGGTCTGGAAGAGTCACTTACCGCGAAAAGTTTCTACATTGTTGTGGCAGATTGTACCTCTGGCTCTAATATAGAGGGCACCACTGGTAACCTTGTGCAGCAGTGGCAACACCCAAATGCATCAGCTTACTCCCACAACATTGCACTTAAAATATCTTAATTTGTGGGCAATTCCAGTTTTCATTTAGAACATCTTGTATGTTTAGGTTATGTGCCCTACATATGAAGACCAGTTAACAGATCTATTTTCTAGCAATTATGACTTAGTGTATCCGTAGATCTGCTAGAGATTTGGAGCATTTCGTTAGTCTGTTCATGTATGCTAGTCATCATACACAGTGACATTTGAATCTTGTACTTTGTATCTATGTTTCCAGGACAATGCATTCCAAATGTGCTAATAATATCATACGCATCTCATTAAATTACATGCGCCTTTCTGTTAGGAACATACTGTAAACAATGGCAATGCATTGACGAATCAATTAAGCAAGATTTAACCCGATTTGCTGCTCGATTTTGTAGAAGTTGGTCAGCTAGATGCTCCTTTTATTTGTTGATGTTAGACTTATCTCCAGGTCCTTTTGGAAGCTTCTTTGTCCATCTCTTGATTGTGCTTGTCAAGATCTGCTTCAGCATTTTGTGCACACATTTTGCTTCAGGATTTGCCCTTGCAATTTTTCCTCTGTTGCATTTGGAGCCTCAGCAGCATTGGGTATGCCAGTCACATGCCATTGGAGAATTCCAATACAGAAAAAGCTGCATCCATGTTGCCTTTGCTTGCTAGGTTTGTTTGATGTAGAATAGAGAGCCGGAAATGTGTCTCCTCAAGCTCTCGTCTTGTATGCCATCTGTAGTTAAGCATCCGCATCAGTTGAGCATTGCTACTTTAGGTCACAGTTTAGGATTAAGAAACCCTAACATTAAATTATGAGTTTTTGCCAAGGAAAATTCCACCATTACATTACTAGAAAATAAATGTAAATAGACATTCCTGTCATTTCCATATGCCATTATTTTCCCTTGTACCATCAGTAAGAAGAACAATAGTATTTTGCTTACCACATTTGTCGTATTGCTTGGAAAATACATTGATATTTTAGCCCTATTTGATAGTAGTCATGGCTCTTGTTCAGATGCCTTAACATTATACTATATTAGATAATACACATGTCCACACCAGTACTCAGCACCTAGCTGTGAAGAGATTACGGTTCAGAGAGCGTTTGGTGGAGGTTTGGTGATTATGTTTTTATTCACGGGCTTCGGCCCATTTACTTTGTTTAGCTTGTTTGTTTGTCAGGACTTCGGTCCCTGTTTTGGTTAAGGACTTCGGTCCCCCCCTGTACTGTGCCGTCTCATAGGCCTCTGGCCTCCGTGGACGTTAAAATATCCATCCTTCCTTCCTTCCTTCCATACATGATCTTATTTCAACTGTGTATCCATTTCCTAGCACCATAGTGTTTTCACCTCTTTTAGTATATTTCCTGCACAATTGCCAACAGCATCAACACTATGTCAATTTGTAAATTGCCTTAATGGTGGTCCAATTTCCATACTACCAACATTTGTCAAAATGTCAAATTGCTTTCCATGCACACCATGGTCAAAATGAACCCATTCTCACACGAAACCTATTTCGCAGTTTTCATGCCAAGTTCTTGCTTTGAACTATTCCCAAAGTTGGTTCCTGCAACTATTTGCTAATAAGGTCTATGCAGTAAAAGCTTTATATTGCAATTTCCACATGGAACACTCATACTATTCATTTAAGATGAAATTCTTGAATTGTGGTCTTTTTTCCAACCGCCATTACCCAATTGCCATAGCAATTACCTTAAATAAGCATAAAGTGCCATAGAATTTTTATGGTGGTATTTGCCACTTCCTCATAACTTGGCACAAGTGTAACAAGTCAAACAAACCCATGTATCATGTATCAAGTGTAAATGTGTTCCATCATTATCATTTATTGATTTTGCAAAAGCCTTTGATTCCGTTCCGAGTGATAAGCTAAGTGAGAAAATGGTAAGGATTGGGGTCCATGAAGAAATTAGAGAAGCCATAGCTCAGTTATACTCAGAAGTATTGATTAAAGTCTCAATGAATCTAAGCACATTAATGAGAAGCACGGTCAGGGTACGTCAAGGATGCCTGCTGTCTCCGACCTTATTTGGCATATTCATTGATGAACTGGAGGAATGGCTGAAAGATCAATCGTTATCTGGCACACAAATAGGTACATATCTTATTCAGCTTCTATTGTATGCAGACGATGTGGTGCGATTAGCCAACAAGAAGCAAGTATTGCAGAAGCATTTGCATGGGCTAGAATTATTTTGCATTGCAAAACAGATGAAAGTCAATGTGGCTAAATCCAAAATCATGATATTTAGAACCAGGGAGAGATCAAATTTCTTTTACCAAGGCCAAGCACTTGAAATAGTGGACTGCTACAAATATTTAGGCATTGATTTTGCTTCAAAGTACAGCAGGAACGAATGTGTAAAAAGAAGAATCATGGGAGGTAAAGCAGCTCTATACAGTATGTTGACAAGGTGTAATAAAGCATCCTTAGTTGATTGGGGACTGAAATAACGCTTTTCAAAACTCTAGTACAAACGGAGCTCCTGTATGGTACGCCGGTGTGGGTGCCAGGATGCTCAGGTAGGCTATGGAGCCAAATAGAATTTGTGCAGAAAATGTTTCTGCGAGAAGAGCTTGGGATCAAAGCTCAAATTCCGTATGCAATAATGCTTGCAGAAGCTGGGATGTTCCCCCTTGAGCTTGAAGCTCTATATCAATCTGTAAATTTTGTAAATAGGCTCAAAGAACAAAGCTTAGCTCGGATTTCTTATCAAGCTATGACTAATGCAGAGCAAGGATGGCTAAGATATTTCTGGAGTTGGGCGAATAAGTGGGGGTTGTCAGAAGCAAATTGGCCTAGTGATAAAAAGGAGGCAAGGGCCTTATTGGAAAGACTTGCAATAGATTGCTTGTGGGCTGCCCCGGGTAGCAGAATGGCCCATTATAGAAGAGAAGTTAATAGCTTAATAGACTATAAAAGCCAAACTTACCTATGCACAGATATTCCAAAAGCATATAAACAAATTATAGCTAGATACAGAATCAATTCTCATCGATTGGAAATTGAGGTTGGCAGGTGGTTCAAAGTTCCCTTGGAAGATAGAAAGTGTAAGATATGCGGTTCAAGAGACAAAGAGGATGAGGCTCATACATTTCTACATTGTTCAGCATATGATCAATATTAGAGATGAGTTCGACATACACGTCAATATTAGAGATGAGTTCGACATACACGTAGATGACTTTTCTGCACTGTTGAATCTTGAGCGATATTTGCTATATAAGTAGGCTTGATACACACCGAACATTTTTGATAAAGTTGTAAATATTAGTGCTCCATGGCCTCTCAATGTCCTAAGTGAGCATTAGATAAATAGATAATAATATATAAATAATTACTTATAAAAAAAAAAAAACATTTGAAGACATTAAGCCTTTTACCTTTTTACATCCTTACTAGGAACAAGGTACAATTGGCAGCCTTTTGGACATAAAGGTCCTGCAAATATCGCTCAATTACTTATAAAAAAAAAATAAAAAAAATACATAAGGTTAGATATCCCTAACTCTGGAGAGGGGCGAAACCAATTTAGGTGAAATGCTAATATTACATTCTACATAGGAATAGATATTTTTAACTTTGGAGAAGGGCGAAACCAATTTAGGTGGACTGCCAATAATACATCCTACATAAGATTAGTCCCTACCTTTGGAGAAGGGTTAACCAATTGTAGATGAAATGCCAATAATACATTCTACATAACATTAGATATCTCTAACTTTGGAGATAACTTTTGAGAAGGGTAAACCAATTCAAATAAATTGCCAATAATACATTCTACATAGGATTAGATATCTCTAACTTTAGAGAAGGGTGAACCAGTTTGAGTAAAATGCCAATAATACATTCTACATAGGATAATACATTCTACATAGGATTAAATATCTTCGAGATAACTGTGGAGAAGGGTGAACCAATTTTAAATACATGCAACATAGGATTAGATATCTCTAACTTTGGAGAAGGCTAGAACCAATTTAGGTGAAATATCAATAATACATTCTACATAAGATTAGATATCTCTAACTTTAGAGAAGGGTGAAACCAATTTAGGTGAAATGCCAATAAGGCATCCCCAACAACATCTATAGACGGCTAAAATCGAAATTTGAACCAACCATAGAATTGAAGATGTTTGTTTTTTTTTTGCAATCTAAAAAGTGCAACAAGCCAACCAAAACCAGCTGTTGGATCTTTAAATATACAAAAATATGCTAAAATGGTGGCCCTTAATTAACAAGGGTGCAATGCAGAAATTGGAAGGAAAAACACGAGCGCACGGGAAAAACAATGCAAATGAGCATTGGTAGTTGTTTTAATATGTATTTATTTGAAATGATATATATACAGGTTGTCTAGAGTTGCTTATGTGTGTTGATAACATCTCCGGCAATCAGCCAATAGAAAAACGGTTAGGAAAGACAAAAATGTTCGTTGCACCTGCCAAGTCTTTGAAGGAAGAGCCTGCTTCACGCTTAATCAATCAACCTATTAAACAAATACATGCGGCCACTGTAGATATGGACAGACTTACACCTTCTTTCATTATCCTCGCCACAAAAGAGGATTACAAATCAAGTTTCTGCGCCACACTGCAGCTAAAGCAAATCAGGAAAAAAAAAAAAAGTGCGCATGGGTCCGTTTTTCGACAAAAGTTCATGCCATATGTTCCCAAAATCAACTACTTTACTCATCTCTATGACAGATACAGCAAGAATGGATCTGTCCAAGCAAAAAATTCGTATCTTCCACAGCCTGGAACCGCCCATCAGCACAGAAACATTTTTTTAATGAGCATAATGATGTAATTTAGTTGAAAAACAAGCCTGATTTGGGGAAATTTTGGCTCGCACAGATCGAATCTCTATAAGCTTTTTCATAAATCTCAGTGCCCGTTTCATTTGTTTTCCCCAAAACCCCATATCTGTAAGCAAATAGAAAAATCTCTTGCAGGAGATTGATCAAAATATCCACAACAGGTCCCGATTCGATTCTCTAGAACCCGTGAAAAGACTTTAAGTTCACTGCAGAAATCTTGTTCTAAATCTGATCATAAATCTACGAATCTCTATAAGCATTCAATGTAAACAGACAGCACTAATATCGATTCAATGAAGCACGTTTATTGTAAGAAGAACATAAATTATAAATCTTTTGTAACAAAAAGCACAGTTGATGGAAAATCTCCACAATCTGCGACAAAACTCAATCCTTTTTCTGAAATCTAGCTATTGAACTGTTTTCCACATCTATAAGAACAGGAAAAGCGAGTTTGTTCTAACCTATAAAACTAGTGAGAAGAAAACTGTTCCAATTCCAGAAAGGATGAGACCGGAAATGGAAGAAAACGAAACGGCCGAACTGGTTGGAGCTGCTGCAGGGGCATTAGCATTAGAACTTGTTGAAGTAGCAGAAGCTGCCGGAGATGGAGACGGAGATGGCGATAAACTCATTCGCTTCACATAAGCCATGATCTTCTGCCCCTGTCCGCAATGGCCATCAACTCCGCAGATAAAATAATGCGCTCCAGTTTTTTTCAGCTTAATCTTTGTATATCCATCTTGAAAGCTTGCAATCGGACTTGCAGAGCTGCACGATGCATAATCTGCCTTGTTCACCTCCATTACGTTGTGATACTCCTTCGAATAGTTAAACACTGCAAATTTCACTCACAATTATCACGAAGAAACTCCAGAAATAATGCAGCACAGACTGAAACTCAAAAAGATCATAAGATTATCGAGCTAGAAGGTTAGATCCAACATTGCAGCTCCTAAGCAGAATCAATCAGATTCGATATTAAAGCTCATGAAACAGAGCTTTTTTTAGAACTCTGTAGGGTTCTTGCGAAAAAGAAAGGTTAAAAGATGCACCTAATGTATCACCGACGAAATAAGAGGTCGATTCCATCCATACGGTGTAGTTGACATGGCCGAAGGAAGGGAGAGTCCAACCGGCAGATCCTCCAACGACGATTTCTTTGGCAGAGGAACTCTGAATATTGGCAGCCACAGCAAAAAAGAAAACAAGAGCCAAAAACTGCCATGCAAAACCTCTTCCCTGGACGCCTGCCATAGCCAGAAAACTCCAAGCTCTGTCGGAATCCGGAGCTCGACGGAGTAATGGAGCAAGAATTAAGAAATATAAAAAGGGGCAAACGTGTCTGTATAAGCTTAAATGCTAGTGTGAACAGCGCCTTTTATTCTGGTTACGGTTAAACGGTAGCGAACGGCTTGGGAGGGCTGTTTTACACACGTTAGGGTGTACCTAAATCCGTTATCGCCACATGAATGGTGATACCGGGACCTCCACACAGCCAAACCCCCTCCTCCACCACATAATTAACATTGGCTTTTTCATGTGGGATCATGAATGCTAGTATTTCGCCCCTCACACACACAGCTCATCCACAGGAATTCATCGAGGAGAATGCTCTGCCACAATCCGAAGAGAGCATTTGATGCCCTGTATGGTCATGTATGGTCAGTGACACCCTATATGCTGTGTCCTTACCATGGCCTCCTCTCTGTTGAGAATGACTGGCTTTCTAACTCTTCCTTCTGTCTTCTTGTTGCACGTACACGGCCTTTTCCATTGCTAAAATGCATGTCCATGTCGTTTTATGCAGTGTGTCGTGTGGTTGGTACCTTAGATTGTCGATGCATCTTCGACATATCGAAACAATTGTCATTCTATATGCAACACCATCTGCATTCTCTTGGTGCCATCCTTGCGTCATTGCTTGATTTGTCCGTTCCTACACATTTCAATTTATTGATGAACTATTCTTTTAACAACTACAATTTGTACAACATTAGAACGAGGGGGTGGGGGTTGTGTAGAATGGAAATCGACTCTTCCATTCCGTTCAACACGTGGATAAAATCATGTTGTAGTGGATCATTTGACATGTCCCCTCTATCTTCCCCTTTTGTGAGGTGAGGCTGGTACCAAATTGTGGCGTGAGCGTAACGATTGTCAAGAATAATAAAGTAACTGCTAAAAATAGTATAGTAACTGTTAGATTTAGATTCGATGACCTAATTCAAATTCCTAACAAACATATGGGAACGCACTTCCAACGGCTTATTCAGCAGTATCAGAGTCCTTTTTCTGCCTAAAGATATTGGATGTTGCTGAAGAAAATAAAACAGATAAGTTTTTTCATGAAATCAAGTAAGCGCATTGTTTAGTTTCAGATTTCTTCATGTTCTGATTTTTGTGAACTGCATGATATTTTATTTGAACCACACGTGCGATTTCAGAGCTAGCGTTCTCCTGAAGCAACCATTGAATGCTTTGATGTTCTTTGGCTAGTTTTAGCAATTTCAAAGAACCATACTTGAAAAACAATGTGTGGTTTCTTGGGGTTGGTCAAACTGGTGAGGGAACATCAAAGGCTTTCAATGTTCCCCCATGATTCTTTCAGATGCATGGGTTCATTACCTTGCCTATTTGCTGAGTTGCAGATTTTGTCACATGAAGCACATCAAGTGACGAACAATCTGGGTTTGCAAAAGAGTTTTGAGTTTTATTGTATGTCACGATTTTTAATTCGAGGAGGCGAGGAAGTTATGTAAGATACGAGGTTTTCAGTTTGCTCTTGGGAAGGATTTTGTTAGGGCATTCCTCGAGTATTGCGAGACAACAAGTAAAATTGGCAATTGAGGGAGGGGGGGGGTCGTAAAATGAGTGTAAGCCCAAAGACTTTCGAGAGCCGGTAAGATGCTACAAGGTGGACGTTATACAGTGCTGGACGCACTTAGAATACATGACGCCAAAGTATGAGATGAAGGACAATATTGGGGGCAGGTTTACGTTCCTGCAGGCCGTCAATCGTCCCAGGTTTGAGACTTGGTATAATAGTAATCATGTCTCTTCAAAACAGTGGGTACTTGGCTAAAAGATATGGCAGCGAGTTGCCATCTTGAGGGAAACTATACTAATAAAAGTTGTAGAAGCACATCGACCACACAAATATCAATGTTAGGCATTCCGATAAAGATTGGAATGAAAATCACATGTCATAAAAACCTGGACTCTTATAAGAGGTATGACCAAAGTGGAGTTGTAGCAAAGGCATCTATGATGGAATGTTTGAATTCTGGTAAGACATCTGTGGAGTCTTTTTCTAATAACGTGAAGACTTTGAGTGCTGGCCCATCAGGTAATGTGAAAAAGGCGGTTGGTCTGTATTTTGCTCCGCTGCAAGATGTTTCAAATGTCGCTAGTGCTTTAATTTTATTTTATTAGTTGCAAGTTGTAATTAGGTGTTTCAAATTCAATGTCATTACAGGTTTATTAGTGGAGTTTTTCCTCCTATGGTTATTGATGATCCATATGTGAATGACCTAAATCATGTGTTAAACGAAGGGCCGACATTGAAGAAATAATTTAACGATTGCAACGAAAATGTTTTTTCTGCAGGGGAGTCTCAATCGCAAGTAATAGGATCGAGAACATATCAATTTTGGCAGACCCAACTTCTATTCTGGATTGTAGCGAGCTGACACATGTCAGTAGGAGAATGCACGCCAGGGCATAAATGCAGTCATGTTTCTAT
>JAANSK020274102.1:0-11425 GCA_011763485.2 Isoetes engelmannii
ACCTCTTAGGGCGTAGGTCGGTGACGTGTCACGTATGATACGGTATTTATACCCGTATACTTACGGGGAACGTCACATTGGTTTTCTTGCACGATGGTCAACAGTGTCAAACCCAGACCTCTAACTCAGACTTCTATGGATTTTTAATACAATACCTATACACAACCTTAAACAATCATAAGCTATAAATATACGTTTCTACGTCGTGGAAATATTATGGAAGAAACCCCTACCATGGAAGCTGACTACAAACCAAGAAGATGAGAGAAAGAAAGTTCTCTCAATAGGACCTTGTTTGAACTAGAGGAAGCATGAATAAGTAGAGCCTACGACTAGACGAAGAATTGTGAATGAAGAACTCAATTGTATAGGTTAGCAAATTTTCTTAGCCCTAGATTGAAAATTGAGGAGATTCAACCGCAGAGATGAATGGCATGGCAGGTGGATAGGCTAGAATTACAAGAAATCATTGTAAGGGGGATTAGGCAAGCCTGCTAATAAGGAAAAATGCTCGCTTTTAAAATTACTAAATATCAAGTTAAACCAAAGCCATAAGAGTTTGTTATCGTACAATTTTAAAAGATGCATATAGGAGCTATTGTAAAGCAATAGCCGAGTTTTGAAAAGGGTCCAAGAAAATTGAGGGTCAAACAATGGATTTGGAAAGGCTAAAAAAACAAATTATCCTTGTTTCTTTAAATGGAATATTGTCCACATCACAAAAAATTGATAAAGATCAAATTATCTTTGCTTCTTTAAATTGGGCTGTCCACATCACAAGACATTGACACCATCCTATTGGACATAGTAATGCACACCACATCAACATTGCTTTATTCAGTCTTTGCCCCAACCACCTTACATGGAATGCTACTCTGGGTAGTCTTGAACAATGTTGCTATATTCAGTCTTTTCAATGTAACTCTGGATAGTGTTGAACAATGTTGCTTTATTAATCTTTTTCCCAATCATGTCGTTGAATGCAGCTCTGGCTAGCCTTGAACTCGTGATATATATGTTCTAGGACTAATGCATTACCTCTAGACCAAAGGGGATGATGCTCTTTGTAAAGAAGCTTGGATGGCGCATCTCGCTACTAAGAGATCAATTCTTGAACAACATTTATAAAGGACCTTTAATAGCTTCATCCCATCTTAATGGTAAATACATCGTCATAGAAGCCCATTGCCATATGTTGGTGACCAATCTAATGAAGTTCAAACTTAAAGAATCGGTTGAATTTATCGTCCACGAAGACCAATTAGGTCTATGCACCAATACAAAAAAACACTGTAATGAAATCATTAATGTCATTGCATGGAATTATTCTAATATGATACAAATGGACACATATTTGTGAGTTTGTAATCAAATTTGATTTCGATTTAATTCAAGTTATATTTTGCATTAATCTAGAATTCTAGCAACTATATTCTAATCCGCACATTGGATGAGATTAACATTACCATATTAGATGACACAGATCCATTAGGATATATATCAATAATAATGTTGCTTGCATGATACACCTTTGGCTTATTTATTTACCCCAAGTCCTTTAATACATTAGATCCAATGATGGTATTAACATTGGCACACAAATCCGTACACCATGCACTACATAGATCAATAATAATTACCCCACGTCCTTTTATGTTAAAAACCACATTAACTGTTTATAATCGTGACCTTTTCAGCTCAAGTCTTGCAATGGTCTCCAGATGCACTTCATCTGGCCCATCTGCAAGACGCAAGGTCCTAGCTGCTGCCCATAAATGAGCAAGTTCAAAATCAAAACTTACTCCTGCAGCTCCGTGCACTTGGATAGCCGCATCCAACACTCTGAGAGCTACGCGCGGAGCAACTACCTGCAATTTCAACAAGAAAGTCATTAACATATATACATTTATTCTAGTTAATTTACTTATTTAATGAGTGTTACACAAATACTACCTTTGCCATAGCCAGAGACCCTCTTGCAACTTTTGCACCATGAAGATCCAACTCATGAGCAGCATTTAGAACCAATAGCCTTGCTTGAGTGATGTCCAGGCGACACTGTGGGTTAACAAAACACCCACTTTAGCTAACTCTGTGAAACTTAGAAACTTATCACTATTAACATCTGAAATATAACCTGTGCAAGTTCTGATCTGAAGGCACCATGTTGGAAGATATACTTCCCAAATGCCTTCCTTGCAAGTGCCCTTTGTACCATCAATTCAATTGCCCGCTCCGCAGACCCAACGAGTCTCATGCAGTGGTGCAACCGCCCAGGTCCTAGCCTCCCCTGTCATGTGCCAATTAAAAATTAGCATAGTCCACCAATATCTACATTATCTTGAATATTTCACTTGCCTGTGATATTTCAAAACCACGTCCTTCTTCCCAGATTATGTTGAGTGCAGGCACACGAACATTTTCAAACACTATTTCTGCGTGTCCGTGTGGTGCATCATCATAACCATACACTGTTAAAGGGCGGATTACTTTTACCCCTTGTGTTTTTATGTCCACTAGAATCATTGACTGTTGTCTGTACGCAGGTGCATTTACATCTGTTTTCCCCTGTCATGATCACATAGGGTTATCTTTGAAACTGACGCCTAGTACATATAAAAAGGAAACTAGATTTGTGAAATGCGCAAACATCATAAGCGTTTTCTTGCAACAGATAAGTGATCAAGTAGTATTAAGTAATGGGGCCATGACTTAGCAATATGCGCAGTTCAAACATGTTAAGGTTCTGGTTAAATCCAGCTATTGAAGCTCCTTCTTGAGAAGTTACCTTCATGCGTTTGGAACTTACCATCAAAATAAGTATTTGGCATCTTGGATCCATTGCACCACTTGTCCACCACTTCCTTCCATTGACGATGTAATAATCTCCCTCACTGCCAGCGAATTTGCCAGAGCAATTATTTAGGAGTTGCTAGTTATCACTGTTTTACATGATCAACTCATCTAATATACCGGTCAATTTTGCACTCTATGTTTGTTGCATCTGAAGACGCAACTTGCGGTTCAGTCATTGCAAATCCTGATCGTATTTCTCCTTCTAAGAGGGGCTTCAACCAGGTCCTTTGCTGTTCTGCATTTCCATATCTTAGGAGCACCTGTAACCATTTTAAGCGCTTGGATAAATTGTACTTGTGTGTCACTTGTTCAGAATGTAGTGACAATAGACAAAAGAAAATAACATGTTGCCTACTAACAAACATGCAGGCCATATCGAGATAAAGGAACAAACGTAGGGTCAACCTACCTCCATATTGCCTGTATCTGGTGCACTACAGTTAAAAACTTCAGGGGCAATGAGTGAGCGGCCCATTATTTCACAAAGATATCCATATTCCAAGTTGCTGAGGCCAGCTCCTACAAGCCTGTCTGTGAAACCAAAATCTTCAAACAGAACTTTGGATGCCTTGGCTGCACTATCTGCCTGAAAACATGAGACACCTTGATCAGTGACAATTACGACATTGACGACAAATCCAAACATACTTGTATAGCATGCTATCCTTGACAAATACTTTCGTCATCACAATGCTGTGGATAAATATCCAAACTTATCATCTCTTCGGCACTTTATTATGCAAGTGGCATGCAATTCACAGGGCAATAATAAATGCAAATAAGGAAGTTTCAAAACATTGTATGTTCAGATGAACAAAACAACTTCATATCCAGCAATTTTTAGGACAGCTTGTCAAGGTGGCCAGTGCTTTTATGTTGTCCCAATAAACGACTTGAACAGACTTCCTCCACATATAAATGCTCCCGGCCATGCCACATTCATAATTAAATATATATCTGGTTATGGACGTAAGAAGCACAAAGTGATCTGGATGCCTTTATCAGAAGATTCAGAGCACTAACCATTTGCTCCTTGGAACCAATTCCTTGTCAATTAGCTAGTTTTCACTACGAGAATAAATGTCATATCTTTGGACATCGTATATCTTCTAGCCCTTTGTACATGATGTACCAGGAGGAGAGCTTTTCCCTTGTTTGCATAAGTGCTATGTACCCATGCATCATTCATCATAACCTCAAGTAAAGATACTAGCATGAAAGCTTCCTTATTTAGTATTAGAAAAGATTTTCTACCTTTGTTGTCCAGTATATGATCAATCAAGGAAACAATCATTTTCAATAAAAATGAACCACATACCGGAATCCATAAATTCCAGAGCCCCTCAGCTTTTGCAAGTGTCTTTAATTCTTCTTGCAGAGGGTGAATAGTCCAACGTCTGTCTGATTGCGCATGTGCATTAAGTTCTTTCTCATTGGGATAAACATGTTTCTCCATAAAAGACTCGAGCTGATCCCTCAATTTTTGCACTCTGTATGAAGGTGAGAAGCCTACATTTTTAACAGCCTCACGAGCTAATGGAACACCTGAAAACAAGGATAATTTCGTAAGTCAGGCAAAAAACATGCCCTTATTCTGATTATCATAAATCTCCCTTTTTGGTCTCACGCATTGTTACCCAACCAAAATGTAAATTTTTCTATCTGCAAACCGTGCCGTTAATCATCTACTTATACTAAATACATTATGAGCCCAAGCTAGTTGTAAATATCCATTAAAGGTTCTATCATCACAAAAGAAGCTCTAATTTGAATTTTGATAAAAGTGATATAGTTAGATAGGTGCTACGTGTCCATATAGTTCCAAAAGAAATTAAATTGCACCATATAGTGGTGATGTAAACTTCTCAAGGGGCTGCAGCATTTAAGTCTCTTGATTCTCAGAGTAACCTTAATGGCTTTTCCTTCAAGGAGATCCATATAGGTAAATTAGTTCCACGAAACAAAATTTTTAAAGGCCAATCTAAGACAGTATAGTACTGTTACTGATTTGAATATATGTAAGATAAGAGATTGTGCATTGCCGGCCAAGACTGGCCGTGAACAGAGTTTTAAAGCTATAACACCTTCGTAGTACATCCAGAGAATACCCAATTTCACACTTATTTATCAGTATGACAAAATCTTCTTTACCAAAAACAGGCACCGCTTCCATGGATCTTTCTAACCACTCTAGACTAAAGAAATGGACCTACCAATTTGGTTGTACCCCTATGACATCTTCCAAAGAAGCTATATACTTCTGGTTTATTTCTGTACATAAACTATATATTTAACACAACCTTCCCTTTTAACCCTTCACAAAGAAAAAAACCACAAAAACCTTGCTTCCATCATAATTCCATCCTTTATGCCCTTACTAAGTGTAGAAAATAATGGCAACTCTCCGCTTCGTGCCAGAAATTTTAAGTTGGGTATTAATATAGTCATCACCTTCGCTATGTGCTGGCTCACGGGGAATAAGAGAGTTGCTTTGTATTATTTGCAATGCACGTGCTGTAAGGTACCGTGCAAATTCACCACTAGACTCTGAGCGTTTTCCTCCTGAAGCATTTCCCTGTCTCGCATTCCATGGATAAACATTTCAGAACTAGTAGGAAATACTATATTGACTTGACATCCTCACTTGTAAAAATCGTTGGTAAACTCCGGCAGAGATGGCAGCCAAACGAAAAAGTGACAATGATATATAGAACTTCCAGCTTTCTCCTGGCCATGGTGTATTCTACAAGGAAAACCAAGAATATAGTGCAATCAGTAAACCCAAAGGAAAAATCAAATGGGAGAAAAATAACTTACTGATGCAGAGCAGTAAGTAGCTAAGTATTCATCTTGGGATGGAATTCCAGCAGGAGAAGGGTGAGATGAAAAGCCATAAAATGGAGGACCGGGACTTTCCTTATTGCTTATAACATATGGCTGTATAATGCAAAACATACAGAATTTAAAAACAAAGTTAGAAATTAGAGTATTAACTTATTTAGAAGAAGCAAGAAAATCACCATCAAAACATACCATACAATTGTAAGCAACATCTGACATTCGATTTCCCAAAGTCGACAGCTCCCAATCCAACACAGCTATTACTTGAGGCTGCATTTCTTATGGTTTTAGCCAAAAATTTTAAATTCTCTGAATTCAACCAAAATAGTACCAAAGTAAACAAAGCAGTTTTGCATGAGATTATCTCTTTACTAAGCCTACGGAAGGTAACGTTACATACCATATCCAGTTGCATATATACTGTTTTAAGAAGTAAAAACAGTGGACATTGTGTGTAAACCTATGTGCTACGTGTAAGATAAACTGATGTGTAAGTTTGGCATACCTAGAGAAATTGTGTCAAAGGACGTTGAAGAAATCTAAAACAAGAATATTAGATTAATTGAGTAATGACATTACAAATCTATACATAAAGGACCATCTATGAACAGATCTAAAAACAAAGTGATGCAGATCCAGGATATACGTTAATTTAATTGCAAACACAGTATTGTATATAATGACCTCATTATGAGAAGTAAGATATGACATAGTAAGAAACAATTTGCAAAATACTTTGAAATAACTGATCTAAGTCTGCTGCATTATTCTTGGCATAGAGTATGGAGGGATAGATGGTATTATCTTATCTCAACAAGCGATATATCAAGCAAATCTTGTCTAAATTCTATGTATGGACTGCAAGATCCTGGAGGATTCGAATTTAAGTAGGATCCTCCATCATTTGCGTCCATAATTACTATGGATGCATTATGACCAAGAGATGTCACCCAAAAATGGTTGTCATAAAAAATGTTCCCTCCATAGGTCCTAAGCAATAAATATTCATGAAGTGGGAAGACTTCTAATACCTTCTCGGGATGGAATACCAAATTATCAAGACGAAAGTCTCCATGAACAAGTCCTGCATAGTTTAGATCTGAGTCTTCTGTCGGAACATTCGCCCTTAACCAATCAATAAGCTTGTACATGGCTGGGTCAGAAGTTGCCTTCCCTTCTCCTGTTGATGCTGCATATTGTGATGACCATCTCTCAACCTGATAAGCAGCATGAAGCTTGTTATAATGATAGCATATAATCAGACAATTGAAACAGCAAGACCAAGCACTAAAATGTTTCCGAAAGTTCTTAATGTTCTGTTCTAGTTTCGCTTGACAACATTAAGAAAGGTATTTTCTATCTGGAACCATATCGTGACATTGTGAAGTAATATTTTACTATGAAAAGAATTCCTCATTGTGAAGTAACATTTTACTATAAACAGAATTCATGGGCTGTTGATGAAGGTATACAGTTACTTCCATAAGAATACTTCACCTGCCTCTTGCAATAATTTTCCTTTCGGCCGTATCTTTCCAATCCAATCTCATCAACATTGGTTATGTGAATTGCCGCCAGAGTCTTTGCCATTGCATCATAGATGCTTTTCCGTTCATTGATGCTCAAACCCTACAGACAAACAACTAAGAACAGAAGAAATAGAACAAAAAATCTAATTTATAAACAATCATGAATAATTCTAACCTCTAGACTCGGTTCCAGAAAAATTCGTCCTTGAACGTATTCCATGACATAGAAGGGTGTACCAATTATGGATGAATCTTTGCACAGGCAATATACTTTTGGCACTGGCACTTCTCCTTTTATTCCTAGAGCTGCTAATACCTAGTAAAGTATATCAGAACAAAGAATAAGGTCACTAGACCATTTTTAGAAGTTCTGATAAAGTGTCACATATGAAAGAAACATCTTGAGAAAATATTTTGGTACAGAAACCTAAGGAGAGTTTGAAACATCGTTACTTGTTTTCCACTGTATAGTTTTTTGCATCCCAATTTAAATCGTTACAGGTTGAAATTTATACCTGATATTCCCGCTCAATTGCATGAGCTGATTTGAGCAATATACCAGGAGGTTTTTTGCGTAATACATAACGCTTTGCTTCTACAGCATTGTGGGTGACTGTCAGGAGAAAGGTAGGATTTGATTGCCCATGACCAAACTGCAAACAAAGAAAAGAGTTTCCCAACAATCATCAGCCACCATTAGCCTTTTATTATAGAGAAAAGAATTCTCAAAAGTGTAACAGAACAAGAGCTGATTTAGTGGATATACGAGTTAGATAAAACAAACAACACTAAGATCACAGCGATAGTTATTGGAACATTTCATGGAATTTAAAAAATTGGTTACCTGTTGAACAGCCAAACTAGCAGGAAATTGTGGAAATCCTTGAATAGAATGCTGAAGATAGCGAAGCAAGGCATGTTCGTCAAAACGTTGAGCCTCATCAACTGGATGAATCATGTTGATCCCGCAATGACGGAACAGAGCAGGATCTGAAAGGAGAAAATATGATCCGGGGTACTATCTATTATTAGTTAACTTTTAGTTTATTTTATTCCCGGGGATTTGGATTAACCACAACCCAAATACTCTTGCGCATCAAATTCTTCAGATAGACTCCATCTCTTTGACTGTTGATGGCTTTGACTATTATTAGTTAACCTTTTTTTTTCTTTTAATTCCCAGGGATTCGGATTAAATAAATAGATTAACCTGAAAACCAAACACTCGTAGAGAAAACTAGGGGCAACCATGCAGTATTTGACCAGATAAACTGTCTAGCATTAAAGAAAATGGTGAGAAGGACATGATTTGGTAGATGGATATTACAAAGGAGCATAAGCTTTCACCTGTTATTGCTTTGGAGTTACCATTATTATGGTTCTATTCTTGGGCCAATAACAGGAGAGCAAAAAAAGAGAGAACAAAAAGGAAGATGAAGCTAGCGTTGTTCTTGGGTTGCAAGGCTCCACACAATCGCTTCAGGCTGGAGAAGATTCGACATAATCTGTCGTTTGCGCCAAAACCCTTCCTATAAATAAAATGGTTTTTGTGAACTTTTTTTCCTAAAAAGGTCTTAAAAGGTTTATTTGTACAAGAAATTTATGGCCACGGCAAAGGCCCCCACGAACCTTTTCTCTTTCCTGACTCTCGTATGAAAAAATTTGTGTGAAGTTTGAATAGCAAGAAATAGGCATGGTATTTAAGGATGATTGAATCCCTACTGAAATTGATGGATCTATATATTGCTGGGCAAATTCGATCGGCCTTGCAGTTTATGGACGTTGCTAATATGGGGTCTTGAAAATTTTGACCTTAATGTATCGTGTTTGTTCAAGCATATTTTGAGTGTATACACGGGTGGGGTATCCACAAAAATGGAGGTAATGCTTGTTTTTTGGGTTGCCCGAAGGGCAAACCTTGGCTTTGGGGGTTGGGTGGAGGAAGCTTTCAATCCCATCCATCCGATTCACAATCGGACGGCCTATATCTTTTGGGCATCCGCGTTAGGAGGCGTGAAGCAATCGCTATGGTCTCCGTTGATTTTCATTAGGATGTCGTTACGGTGGGATCTGGCCGTCGAGTTGGTTGCTTGCTTGGGTCCAACACATACGCAAAACTTTCATGTTATAGATGGATTTTGAACCAATGATATTTAATTACAAGTCATTGACTCTTTTAAATGTGCTACCGCCATAATCATAAAAATATACCAATCGTCTTCATCTATGTTTGCCAAGTGCCGTTCATGAATGCTAAGTGGCGTCCTACATGCCCGCGAAGTGATGCATATTCACCTATGCTAGGTGGGGGTTATACACAATTGGAGTTCATGCAATATATATAGAGATGTTCAAGGATGACATAACTTTTCTGGTTAAACATCAGTTGTGAAACATTATTGTTCAAGTTCTCTTGTTCTCTTGTATGCTAGTGGATATGTACATATTCTTGAGTTATATATAGATTCTTCAGTCTTCTTGAGTATTTTGAGTTGCAAATTGTAATTTTCTTGTAACTTTTGACCTCATTCTGTATGTTTAATTCGGGCAACCCACAGTGCGTTAGCACATTTTTTATTTAACTTGCATACTCTTTAAGAAGTTATGATAATGGTAATTCTCATTGTGCATGCTAACACAAATCACAATTTCGAACGAGGGAAATTCATAATGTCAAGCAACTCAAGTTCTTCTGCTAATTTGAATTTTCTGCTAATTTAAGAATGTAAGACCATTACCATATGCAATGAATAACAATAATGCAATAGTTCTGCAAGACCCAGAGGACATTTCTTTCTTTACCTCGAGAATCAACACCTTCCTAACAATTACATATACCATATGCAATGATATGACAATAATGCAAATAAGGAGGATTTCCTTCTTGTATCTCGACAACCAGCAAGTTCCCAAACAGTTTACATTTAGAAGATGACCTTATTAAAACAGAGGGTCTTTTGAGAAAGATCAGATTCTTAATTTATAAAAAAGCCCCTAAGAAAAACAGGATGTATTGAAGGAAATGCCAAAAGATCTCCCTTTACTTTCAGCAACTCTACACACACATCTTGGTATATTGAATCCGACAGTCCATGAACTAATAAGCAACCCAAGAAACAGAGAAATTTTTTTATTAGGGTAAGGACCTTTGAGTAAAGTGATACAGTACTATAGAACAATTGAATAGAACCCTATCAATAAGTGTTGCACCATTCAAAATCATGTTATATCCTTTCTTGCTTTGTGCATCTGTCGTTCTAGTACTCAAGTGGAACCCCATCAATTAAACTAGGATAGAAACAACAATTCTATTGTGATTTCCCCTCCATGCTCCAAATTCCCTTTGTACATCATCACATCACAATCATCATGATGTCATCATCCAATTCAAGAACAACACGAGTTTTTATAAGGTCATCTGGCTTAAAACGATTAATGTAATGTAACGTTTATTTATCGCGCCCACTTTGGACCTTGAAGGTCATGGAGCGGCAAATGTACAATACCATACAGTTGCAATACTAGTGAACGATGTGATTCTACAGCTCTAAAATAATGACCAAGCATCATTGGGTCATTGTCTAATAATGTAAGAAAGTCATAAGCTTGTATACAGAATCTGTGCCTTATGTCTTCATATGATGGACAATGTAAGAACACATGTGCCTCATCTTCAATCAGGTTCTGGATGCATGCTGCGCAAAATCTTTTCTGTCTTGGGACATTTGACCATCTGCATGTTTCCACGCGTAATCTATGAGAGCTTGTCCTATATTTTGCAATTAACCGCTTCAAGAACATTGGAATTTGGGCTTTCAGATAGTTTTGTTCAGAATAAACCAACAAGGGATTTACTTCCAAAATGTATGTGGTCATGCGTGACCCTCTGGTTGCCCATAATTTTTCGACAGCACATGATTGCACTAAATCCCTCGCCTGTGACGTTCCATGCTCGTATACGGGTATTTAACGTGCTCCTTTTTGGAACCAAAGAAGCGCCTCAGCCCAAGCGCCTGCCAACCTGCCAGCAGATCGAGCTCCCTAGTTGCTGCTCGATTTCCCTGTCCTTGATCATCCCGGTCATCGGTGTAGTCGTGATTGCCATGGATCGCTCTTGTGGCGCTGCCGGTTGTTCTGGTCAGTGATTCTATTGTTTTCCTGATTCTTTACGCTAACCCTTGTTTTCTCGTCAAGGTAAT
>JAANSK020274113.1:0-11424 GCA_011763485.2 Isoetes engelmannii
CTCCCTTAAATTCAACCTGCTTCCAGAAACCATTGATAGCTTCCTGATCTGGCAATCGCATCTTCAATTCTTGTAGCCGAAAAAGCAGGTCCTGATGTACAGCTTCAGGTGTGGCCTGGACAAGTACAGACCGTGCCCGTTTTCGGGCCCGTTCCCTTTCTACTCTAGCCATAAACCAGTACGCTCACAAAGTACCTGGGTGCTGGATTAAGATCTGTCGGATGTTGGCTTGGCTGCACAACGGGATGGTCAAAAGCTGCTGATGGAGTCCGGGGCAAGCACTTATAATATTCATAGCAAGGGTATATTTATTAAGACTGCAACTTTGCAAAATATGGCCCGATCATAGGTTGCATAAGAGTGTTCCTACTAGATATTTGGAGAATCCATTTTGGGCACTCATTACATTGCACAAATGTTTATTTTCATGTATTTACATATTGCATGTGATGTGTTCTTGCATATCCATCTTCTGAGATTTGGAACACCTTCTATACAATGCCGTCGATTTTGCAGAGCCAGACTACAATATTTATGCTAGATTCAGAGATGCAACGAAATATTGTCAAGTAGCAAACTTAAATGCTGGAGATGCTCTCTTCGGAGTCAGGTCATGAATTCATTTCTATATCACTTGCAAGCAGGTATCACCAGGTTGACACCGAAGGTATGACATTAGCAGTTAACATCTGGTGGCTCAATAATTGCTCCTACCAGAGGGTACTGCCCGTCTGTTGAAAAGAGCTCCGACCGTCCAAATAAAAAGCCAGATGGACAATGTGTTGGACAATGTGCCAGACGTAGTGGAATATAAAAAAGTTTTTGATTGTTGACGTGGCAGCAAGTGGTTGGGTATAAAATTCATTGCAGTGAAATCCCGACTGAGATTGAGTGTTGCTATTAGGAATGCACTTCTTCATATTTATTCATATGTATGGGAAGTGTGGAAGTATAAAAGATGCAAGGGCGGTGTTCAATGCAATGCCTCAGCGCGATGTCGTATGATGGACTTCTATTCTCACATCATGTTCCCAAGACGAGCATGCTAAAGAAGCTCTCCAACTATAAATGAAATGCAGTTTGTTGAAACAAAACCAAATAAAGTTACACATGCTGCAGTCCTTGCTGCATGTGCTTTATTAGGAGCCTTAAAAAAGGCAAGAAAATTCACAACCAAATTGCTTATGGTAAGTTTGAGACAGATGAGATTATTTGCAATGTCTTGATTATGCCGAATGTGGCAGCTTGTATGATGCACAGAAAATGTTTGATAAAATGCTTTACCATGATGTCATTTTTTGGAATGCCATTCTTGCAGCATATGCACTGAATGGGAATGGGAATAATGCTTTCCATCTATTCCATAAAATGCATCCATCCTGTTAGTATCTCTTCCATGGCTACTTAACTCGTCAAGCTTAGTTAATTATCAGACATTTGGCTTTGGGCCCTAAATTCCTTAGTTCAACCTTTTGATATTTTCACCTCTTCACTCTCTTGGCATTGATAATTTACTTGGAGCTTAGCTGCTGGAGCACTATATCAGGGATAATCTAAATCAAAATTCACCAAGAGGTAAATATGCAACATGTTTCATGTTTCATTATATCCCAAATACTACTACTGAGTTTGCTTCCATTTCAAGTGGTAATAGACAACTTTGGAGAAGGTAAAGTCGAGACAATAGAAGGGAGAAAGTGGCCAGATGGTGATCCTTCAGGTACCTATTAAGTAAGATAGCTTTGTGTGCATTGTGTCATTATATTTAGTGACTACTAATTTAAGGAAGGTTTCCTTGTATTATAGATACCATTCTTTTTCCCAATTATTTCTAACATCTCGATTTTCCATGAGATTATTTTTCCAATCATTACTCAAATATCCATCTATATTCTGGTATTTTTTGCTATGGCGGGCAAATCGTCATCTTTTTAAGGTATCTATCCTACTGCTATTTTGTGGTTTTTCAAGCTACTCAATTCCTCCACTTCTCCCTTTTCTTACATAACTAGGTTGAGAAGAAATTGCGTAGCAAATGGATCACACGCATTTTGTTTAATTCTTCTTTCTGCCTCATGTTGATCTCATTCTGTTTCATGGTGAAGTACACCATCCTTGTCCAATAGCTTGATAGAAGTATCATGTGATTTGTCTAAAAGAAATAACTCCTTGCTATCTGAGTGCTTTGCTAAGTTGATTTCTCGGTAGGAACATCAAAGGCATAGTAGCATCCCCTTCATCTTTAAGAACATTCCATGAGAATGATGATATGCATGAGTATGATGTTTTTCTAGAAATGACTCGTAAAAATCAAGCATATGGCAAGGGAGACCTGCAAAGCCAAGAATATGACCGGAACGCTCCTGCTGGCCCATGCAAAACCCTATGATCCTACCATCGAAATGTACCTTCTTGCAGCACCTTGTTTTGGACCCCCCACACAGACTTGGACAGAGGAGTTGTGGCAGACTGCACATGCAGAGAGTCCCACTTCAACAGGTATGCTAACAGAGGACGATCAATACCTACAGCTCCTGAACCTGCGTAATATCGTCGGTATGGAGGAGACGAACGTTCATTCTGCTGCAGAAGAGGCATTGCGTATACCTTGTGGAATGGTAAGGAGAAAGGCATTTTTGCCAGCCCCCTGACCTGCAGAGTCTAGGAGCACCGTGAGGTGCAACCAGATTCTACAGGTCAGGGGGCTGACAAGAATGCCGAACCTAGCATTCTGACTGTGCAGCCACTAGATTGTGCGGTCCTATATGAACGCCAAGGCAAAGAAAGTGGCATCCCCCAGCAAGGGCGATCCAAATGAATACGATGGTGATTCTGCACAGCTCATCGTCCTAGTTAATGAGATGAAACATAGATCTATGGTTTAAGACATGAAGTTATCTTGATGAAGAAAATCTGCTGCATCAAAACACTATCCTTCAAACTACAAACGAAGAATTGGCTGCCCTTAATGAAGATATGGTGGATTACAGTAGTCAGATTCAAAACCCAGAGTCAAGACTTGCATCATTAATTGCTGAGACAACCAAAGAACAAATGATTCTATATCAGAAGCATCTTACCACTGAGCAAACAGAGCAAGAATCCATGAATTTGAAAATTTCAGGTCTTCCAGAATTACAAGAAGAAAACATCTCTGATGTAATTGAAAAATTCTTCAAGGAGACTATCATGATCCACAAATTGTATCTTCAAGGAGACTAGGTAAGCCTGGTTTTCATAGCCATCCTGTTCTTGTCAGATTCAAAGATGCAAGAGACCGTGCACTACATAATCGAAGCATACTGGAAGGTGAGAAGGCATCGTTAGATGTTGACCCCTACATAGCTTGAATTTTCGAAAGAAGAAATGGCAAAAGGTAAAAGAAGAAAGAAACACAGGAGTCATTGCATATCTAGATAAGAGTGGCAAGGCAGTGGTAACAAACAGGAAAAGAAGTAAGGGCCTTGAATGTTAGCTTGTGGAATGCACATGGGCTACATCAAGTAAAGATGGCATCTACTTGGCAGGTTTGAGATCAACAAGATATATTGCTATTCACTGAAACTTGGAGCACCAGACATGTCTATTACCAGAGTTACCAGGATTTACCTTGATTGGGAATGTATGGAATGAAAAGGGAAGTGGTGTGGAAGTGGCATAGCAGTATATAGTAGAAAAAATATAGCACAGGAGATTCAATTGATAGCAACCTAACTAATAAGCAATTTGTATGGCTAAGGATAAAAGATGTTGTTGTTTTGCACCTATTAATGCAAATATATATTATAAGCAAGATTTTGATAAGTCAAACCCATTCCAGCCTCTTTGTACAGAGTCATTGGAATATTGTAAAAATGGAGAAGTATTGTTGCTTGGCGATTTCAATGCAAGAACAGGAAATGAACAATCTATAATATTCAAAAATCTTGCAGATGTTCAACTACATGAGGTGGAAGAGCTATTGTTCCAGAGGATAACAGAAGATCAAATCATTAATTCCATGGGCAAATTGCTTTTGGAAATGTGCACCATATGCAATCAAAGAATTCTGAATGGCACAAGCTTACTTAAATGTTCTAGGTATTTTACATGTGTAAACCATGCTGGATCTAGTGCCATAGTTTATTTGATGGCGAAAATTTTTGACAGGATTCAGGATCTCAAACTGGGTAAAAAGCTACCAGAATCTAATCATAAGCCATTGTTTATAGAAATAAAAGTTGCATGCACCACAAAAAGGGATGTTTTTCATCCAAAGCTGAAAGTCAATTATCAACTGAATGGAGCATACGAAAACCAAGTAGAAGAATTGCTGGCCTCAGTGAAATGGAAAGGAGAGCTTCTAGAGGATGCTAAACCGTTTTCTTAGGTGGTGCTCCATGCAGCAGAGCTGGATTTTGGTTTTACCAAGATGCGCTTACCTGGTAGACCCATCAATGCATGGTGGGATGTTGATTGTCAAAAAGCAAGGGCGAACCTACCTCCGAACCGTATACATAAGCCAAAATGGTACAAAACATTAGTGAGGCAAAAAAAAACGTGCCTTTTTCGGCAATAAACAGCTGGAATTAAAAGAGCAAAGCTCCAAAAACCTTTTGGAAAGCATTACAGGGAAGACCAGAGACGCCCAAATTAGATCATAAGGATCTGCTTTAGTGAAAAATATATATGCTATTGAAGGGACGGAAGATATGTGATTTTCAGCCATGAACATTGAACATGTATGTTTTATGAGACAGAGGTCAGGGAAGCATTATCAGATATGGGCAATAATAAAGCACATGACGCGGATGGCGGTGGCCGGTACACGCTTACTGTCTTGACACGGTTGCTTAACCAGAGCCTTAGATATGGACTCCCAGATAATTGGAAAGTGAATAGAGTGCATTCAATCTATAAAGCAGGAGATAAGAAGAAGATACATTATTAAAGAACCATTTTAATTGGGAGTACATTCACCAAGATTCTAGGTACCATGCTGGAGGGAAAATTGAGCATGTGGGCAGAAGAAAAGGGTAAGCGTTCTCAATATCAAGCTGGTTTCAGGATCATGCACTAATGCTCCGTGTCTTAATAAAATGAACAAAAGATCCAAACAAGGCACTGTATGCTGCTTTCGTTGATTTTGCGAAAGCATTTGATACTGTCCCAAGGAAGGATCTAGCGAAGAGAATGATACAAATAGGCATCTCAGATGAGCTCAAAGGAGCAGTATCCCAGTTATATTCAGAAGTTCTAGTGACATTAACCAGGGATCTGGATACACTGGTCAATAATAATATTGGAGTCCGCCAAGGCTACCCGTTATCACCTGCATTGTTCGGGCTCTTCATTGATGAACTCGATGAATGGTTGCAATTGCATGATCTCTCAGGTACCAAACTTGGGCATTATGTAATTCAATTGCTATTATATACTGACGATGTGGTATTACTAGCCGTAAAAAGCAGTTTTGCAGACCCATCTTGACAGGTTGGAACAGTTTTATGTGCCAAAACAAATGAGAGTTAATGTGGCAAAGACAAAAATCATGGTCTTTGGAACTAGAGACAGGCCGGATTTTATGTATCAGGGACATGAAATTTAGAAAGTGGAATGCTTTAAATATCTAGGCATTGATTTTGCCTCTAAATATAACTGGAAGGAGTGTATTAGAAGGCGAATAACAGGAGGGAAGTCCGCCCTATATGCCATGCTCTCGAAATGCTCAAAATTATCTCTCTGTGAATGGGGACTGAAGAAAACTTTGTATAAGGCTCTAGTTCGAACTGTAATTCTATATGGATCACCCATTTGGGGGCCAAATATATTTCAGAAGCTTTGGGGCTAGATTGAAACAGTTCAGAAACTTTTATTGTGTGAAGAACTTGGCATCAAAAATACCACACCATACGCAATTATGTTAGCAGAGACTGGGATGTTTCAACTGAAGTTAGAAGCTCTCTAATAGGAAATTAATTTGTCAATAGAGATAAAGGGCAACCGACCAGCAGATTATCACATCAAACCTTATTGGCATCGATTGATTAGGGATGGTTCTATGACATGAAGGAATGGGCAGGTCGTTCGGGAGTGTCAAAGGCGAATTGGCCGAATGATAAGAATGAGACTAGAGCATTATCAGAACAACTCGCAATCTAGATTCTTTGGGCAGAACAAGGGAGCAGGATGTCCCATTATAGAGTGCCCGTTAATGAAATGGATCAGTATGGTGATCAGGAATATCTGTCCACATATATGCCGAAAAGAATCATGCAACGGATAGCAAGGTATCAAGTCAGTTCACACAGGTTGGAGTTGAAGTAGGTAGATGATCGAAGATACCAGTTGGAGATCGATTGTGTACACTCTGTAAAACAAAGAGTGTGGAGGATGAGGATCATGTTTTCTATTCTGTTCTGTCTGCATAATATACACAGATATCAAGGATAAATTTAGCATTCATGTAGATAATTTTCATTCTTTATTTACATTAGATCCTGCTGATATAGGTTCACATATTAAAACAGTAGATGAACACCGTTCATTATTATTGAAATCACATGACAATAACTTTGCATCAAGGCTCCATGGTTTTCAAGGGCCCCAGTGGGCATTGAAATGTATTATTAAGTTCAGATTACATTACATCAAGGTAAGCTTGACCAGATGCTGCAAGTTTTATTGAGGCTTTGTCATTTTGCATATGATTCAAGAAATTAATGAAACATTCATCCACTTACCTTGACGCAATAGTCTTGTTTTATGACATAACTAGAAGTTTTTTTTATATGTAAGGGAAAATTCCAAAGATACCCCTCAAGTTTGCAAATATTCCCAAAAATACCCCTAGAAAAAGGGTATTTGGCTCAAATGGCAATAATGTTTCTGTGATCAATCAGATATAAAAGTTGACTTAATGAAACTTATAGATGACAGTGAGATATATCCAATAGCAGTAGAATCATCTAAAATGGAGTTGGAATCTTCAAGTTACAATGGTTTAAAAAGTGTTATAAAAAATCACTCAAATGAGCATAACTTATGCATTTCAACTCTGATTTAGTTGAATCTGATCTTGTTGGAAAGATCTTAACCTGATCTATAATTATTGTAAAGATAACCTTTTTTAATTTGAGGTCCCATAACAATTTTATTGCCATGTTTGTCAAAAAACCCTTCATTTGGAGGGTATTTTTGGAGTATTTGCAAACTTGAGGGGTATATTTGGAATTTTCCCTTTATCTAAATCTGTCCATCACATTCAATTCAATTGTCCACTTGTTGCATGTGATGCACAAGTTGAAGAAGATGTGCAAGATGTTGGTGTATGTGATGTACAAGTTCAAGAATATGTGCAAAATGTCCACATACCTAATCATGCCGTTATGGGATACCACATGGAGGATAGCTAAAATCCATACTCTGATTCTGATATGTGCCTTCCTTGTAGCTTGGAAGACACACACGAGTGTTCTTGGGATGAGAGATGTGCACATAAGATCAAAGGCAAGAACAAACAATTATCTAAATCTGTCCATCAGGTTCAGCCCAATTGTCCAGCTGTTGCATGTGATGGACAAGTTGAAGAAGATGTGCAAGATGATGTTGCATGTCATGCACAAGTTGAAGAACATGTGCAAGATGTTCACATACCTGATACCGATGTGATGCACATCCAAGCGGATGGCATCATTTCAGCACATCGGGTTGGAGCAGCATGGCTTGACCACCCTCGTCATCTCGTAGTCCATTTTAGAGTTTCGTATTGTGTCTATTGATTGCATAAAGAGCATTGTTTTAGTTACTTGTGGAGCATACTCCTCCTTATGTTTCATCTACATACGATTAATATGTAAAATAGTAACTTATTGTTCGTATCTAGTGTAGTATTGATGTGATCTGTTGATAGGCTATCATGCTTTAGCAACCCTTTTGCAATGGATATCAAATGATATTGAGAGTTTATGATTCATAGGCAAGGCCTTATATTTGGCATATTGATCATGTTGTTCTTTAAACAACTTTTCAATACATAAATATAGAGCATACATACAAAGTAACAAGTCACCTAAAATACCAACAACTTGGAATCTGAGGTATTTGGCAAGCGGGGTTCACATAGTGTAATGCACACATTATAGGTGCGTGACCCAAAGGGGGTTTTTTTGGGGTCAAACTTACATATACTCTTACGAATCAGGTTTTTTTGGGTTATTCTGGTACAATATGTGGTTGGAAGGGGGTTTTTATGAAAATTTTAAGCCACATACAAGGGGTTTTTGGTCGACCCCTTGCATGCACATAGCATATCCCCTATAGAAGAGGTATATCCCCTGGGGTATTTGGGCAGGTGATAATGGTTACATACATATGGAATCTATATATTCAATTTTGATTCTACAAAAACAAAGCAACTATTCAATCCACCACACAAAGCAACTATTCAACTACACACAAGATATCAATTCTAGATCGACGTCGTTTCCTGCAGCGGTTCTAGCATATAAGACCTCTAACTTAACCATCTTACACATACCATTAGTTTACATCTATAAAATAGTTGTAAGGGCAACCCACTGTGCATTAGCACATTTTTGTTTCAATTTCTGATTTTGGCATTTACATGTATAATAGGACTGTATAAATTGGCAGTATGTGTATATGAAGCTGTTGACAGGATTAATGCCCTCAAAACAAGGGATATTGTTGCAAACATGCTTTAATGTGCAAAAGTTATTTCTTAGTGGTCTAATCTGGGACGTCTAATTTCGTGGTCTTCCCACCAAAAGAGGTCTATTTTGGGAATTCTTAAAATATGAGGCTTAATCTGGGAATTTCGTGAAACATTAAGCCTATTTTGGTAATTTGCCCTTTATACAAATACATGCTTCAAGTTTTCTTTTTTCTAAATCGCTCTTTGCTTCTTTTTCTTCATTTATGCAATCATAGGCATAGTTCAGCAAACAATTAAGAAACATCAACAGACAAGATGAATACTGAAGAAAGAAGGTATTTAGACCCAAAACCCAAGGGTAATGATCGCCAAAAAAACTAACAAAGTAATCCATCAAAAAACGAAAGACTAAACATTTCACCTCTAGCTTTATGAAGAACAAAGTAATCCATCAAAAAAAAAAGACTAAACATTTCGTCTCTCGCTTTATGAAGGGGTTAAACCTCTGTGAGAGCCTATTACGGCAAATAAATGGGCGAGCCCATTCAATTTTGCCGTAATGGACAAGCACAAGGGTTTGACCCCTTTAACCGGCAGGGTCCGAGGCAATTTTATCTTCTGTTGTGCAGTCTCTGTTTAAAAACAAACTTTGATTTTCGAGTCTGCAGAAGGAGCTTTGAAACTTACCAGAATCGTGTGTTGTGGGCAGATTTGGAGGTTTAAATTCCAACAGGCGCTTGTTGGACGGATTTGGAGGCCGAAAATCCAAGAGACAAGAGAAATCGTAAAAAGCCAGGACTCATTACAACAGATTTAAGCCCACTAATTGAACAACATCCTGTTTATCATGCCCATCAGCCTATTTATCATGATAAACGAGCAGCCAGCCTATTTATCAAACCAAGAGCAACCCATTATGCCTAATAACTCTTATACATCAAATGGATATGATGAAAAATTGGCGAGGAACTGTTGGTTAAGAAGGGGACAAACACCCCTGCTCGCCCATTACCTCAGATAAACGGGCAATCTGAGGTAATGGGCGAACATGGGTGTTTATCCCCTTTAACCGAGCAGCCAAAGGTCAAAGGTTCGACAAGTTGTAGCTTGTTTATCAAAGGTTCGAGATGCTACTGCTCGGTTATCAACAGTTCGGGAGGTTGCTACTTGTTTACGGTTCAGGAGGCTACTGAGAGGTTCGGGGGCCAAATCATGCATGCCAATGCCCCTCCGTCTTGCTATTATGCCCTATCACAGGGCACAGATCAACAGCCAGGAATGGCTTGATCCAAAAGCTTGCTGATTAAAGGTAGATAGATAAGTACTACCTACCTATATGCTACATAGTTTACCATCCATCCTTATATCTTGGCCACCATCTTGTTAGAACCACGACATATCCCTAGCATATCTGTAGTATATCCACAACATATTCAATGTCGTGTTACAAAAGACACCACGTTTTTTTGGGGACTTAGCATTCTTTTTTTTTTTAGTTTTAGCATGGTTCAATCACGAGTTGAAGTGCGTTTCAGGGAAAGAAATGATGCCATGTGGCATGGGATGGGCCTCGCGGCAGAACGAAGGCTTTTACGTCTGTCATAAATGGAGAGCTATAGGCCTACAAAGAAAAGGATGAAGAAAATATGCTGAAATAAAATGCTGAAGCCCCTGCCTAAAACCCTCTAGATGTTCTACACGAAGCGAAGCTGCCAAACAAACGGTTAGAACGAATCAGAAGTCGAGAAAAATGCTATTCTTCATTTACAGGTTCTCAACGTTTACAGAACCCAAACCGTGCCCAGCACTGGGCACCGTTTCTAGTTAATCGTTATGTTGTAGTTGACAAACCTTGAATAATAATTTGGTTGAATGTACAAGCTAAGTTCAGTAATGTACAAGCGGACAGCTCGGAACCTAAATCCGCCCTCGTATACGAAGCTCTAGCGATTGTAGCTGTTATATGATAGAGTATTAGCATGTCAGGTATCCTGTTAACATAGAAGATCATGAAATGGAACATCACCTGATCATTTTTCTCAGAGAGCTCTTTCTCTAGTTCATTCACATAATCAATAAGTTGTATCATCTGTCGAAGCTCTTCTTCACTCATGGATTCCCTATAGATAATCAATAAACCCATATTATATAACCATCTAAAAGAATGAGAAGTTAACACGAATTTCAGACCTCCTTTCATCTCTATGTCGTTGGAGCTGCAGGTTTGTTAACCTATTTACCTCCCTTTCAAGGTCCTCTCTCAAGAGGCGCTGCATTTCTGCTTCTTCTTTAGCTTTTCCCACCTAATAAAATTTAACAAGGGCGATGAGAAATTAGCATGAGTGTTTGAAAAAACAAGCTGGTTGGTCTTCCATATACCTGATTTTCCAGTGCATTAACTATGCTCTCAAGTTCCTCTACAGTTTGTTCTAAACACTTTATCATCCTTTCCATTCGCTCTGCTTGAATTTCACTATTTTTAGCAGCCTGGCAACATTCAATAATCAGCAATTGTTTAACCTGATAAACCACATGCATTTATCTCTGGAACAGATACCTCGCAATGTTCTGCAGCAACCATTTTGTGCTCTTCTATCACAGCCTGCGCCATTTCAAGCTGTTCATTTGCAACTAGAAGTTCCACATGCAACTCGTCTTTTCTTCTTTCTACCAGACACAATTCTTCGGCAGCCTCTTTGATATTTCCTTCTAGAAAAGATGCTAATTCAAATAACCTTTCTTCAAGGCTATCAATAAGGTTGTCTTTA
>JAANSK020274124.1:0-11423 GCA_011763485.2 Isoetes engelmannii
AGAACTTTAGGCTGAATTGTAATGACCTCTTCGCGTTGAAGTAGTGAAACGATCCACTTGGATGTAACAAGGTTCCTCTCGGTTATGAGGACAGTAGGGTCGTCCAATTTTTTGGTCGGTCGTTTATCAATTGTGTTCTTCATAGGTTTAGTTGACCTTAGGTTTTAAATCCATCAATTTTTGCAAAACAGAATGTGTTGGAAGAACTACAAAATTTCCGCGTGCCCGAAAATTGAATTTCGCGCACTCGAAGTCGCTTTCGGGTGCCCGAAGCTTTTACTTCGCGCACCCGAAATTCAAATTTTTCGAGTGCTCGAAAGTTGAAATTCGAGCACGCGAAAATAATTTCGGGCACACGAAGCTTCCATTTCGAGTGCCCGAACATACGTCATTTTGCGCGCGCGAAATTTAAACTTCGCGTGCGCGAAAAAAGTTTCGGGCACGCGAAATTTGGATTTCGGGTGCCCGAAAAGATTCCGTCACCGGAAATGTTTCTGACGTATTTTTGACGTATTTTTGCTCAAAATAGTGCCGTATTATACGAAAAATATGTTTGGCATATAAAACGCGAGAAGTACTGAACCTATCCCTGGCCAAGACCACCCTCCTTCACTTATCAGGGACATCATGTGGAGGTCACTCCGACCTACAAGTATTTGAAAATCGAGTTTCCAACAAACATTACAGGAGGACGCTTGCATCATGTTGCCCATCACAACAGGCTGGAAAGCTCTATATGCCATCCATAATAATAGCCACAAGACAGAGTTGTATGACTGGAGTCACTAGTCACGTCTTTTCAGGGCCTTGGTCAAGCCTGTTTTCCTATATGGGACGGAAGTGTGGGATTTGGTAATATCACTGGCCACCTGGAATGACATGGAACAGGTACAGAAGGTCCCAGAAGGTCTTCTTAGCACGTGCACTTGGGGTAGTCCACAGTTCCATATCATATCCTGCTGTAGGAAACAGATTTCCTACCCCTCCAAAGGGCCGCACTAGACCGCCATATCTTTTATTTCCAGAAGGTGGTCCGTATGGGTGATACCCATTTGCCAAATCTGGCTTTAGCTATAGCAATGGGTCCATAGCGCCTCAAAGCTTGCTAAGGACAAACAAACTCCGTGGTTCTCTGATGGAATGTACATGACACACAGGTGCCTGCAGGTACGCACGAAGAAGGAGCACGATGAATTGAGGCAGTACCTTGATGCTTGCTTCCTTAGCAAACTATAGGATGCAGATGCTCTGACACATGTCAAGATAGCACACTATCGACAACAGGTCAATCCCATGCTCGCACGAGACCCGCACCACTACCTGCACGCCCATTTTCCCATGAAGAAGCGCAGACTGATAGCTTCTATCCGCACAGGTGCACATCGCCTCTGCATTGAGACAGGCCGATGGACTCGGAGGCACGCAGGGACATGACCTGTCAGTGTTGCCAGCAGGGCACCATTGAGAATGAATGCCATGTTCTTCAGACCTGGCTAGCATACACTCATATCCGAGCACAGTATGTTAAATTGGTTCTGCCTGGCCAACTGCTGCATGTGCTATTGACCACGACCTCCGTGGGTTTGCTGAGTTCATATCTTCAAGAGGTCATGGATCTACGAACTCAGCTGTGCCCTTCGGTACGGTATTGTATTGTGTTATATGATTGTACAGTCTACTAGCATACTTATTACGGTTAAGGTTTTTCTCTCGAAAACCCTTCTGAGCGGGGGACTTTTAATCCTGATAGCAACATGCTTGCTGCTTTCTCTTCATTTGGGTTTCATAGGCCAATTAATGTCCGTGGACGATAAATATGTTTTGTTTTATTCTATTCTATTCTGTTCTACTCTATTCTATTCTATTCTATTCTATTCAAAACCAAGTTCAGAATTAAGTTGAGCTGAGCGTACTTTTAACTGGGTCATAGTCATAAAGGAAATTCTAAAAACTTGGAGCTGGGTCATACTCGTAAAGCTTTTGACTGGGTCATGATCATAAAGGAAATTCTTAAAACTTTGGAGCTAGGTCATAGTCGTAAAGATTTTGACTTGGTCATGATCACAAAGGAAACTCTAAAAACTTTGGAGTTCGGTCGTAGTTGTGAAGAAAATTATAAAACGATGAATGCTTGATCCTTATTAAAGATGTTTTGATCCGCCAGAAAAAGGCAACCTTCGACCTTGTGGTTAACAACCACACACTCTAACCAAGTGAGCTAAATGCTTGATCCTTATTAAGGATGTTTTGATCCGCTAGAAAAAGGCAACCTTCAATCTTCGACCTTGTGGTTAACAACCACACCCTCTAACCAAGTGAGCTACTCCAATTTCATGTTACCATAGAAGCAACATGATCTAATCAAACTTTACAAAACCAAGTTTGGAGTTAAACCTTGAGTTAAACAAACTTTTAACTTTTGGAGTTGCACATTTATAACTAGAGGAAGCCACACGCTCTAACCAACTGAGCTACTGCGGCTCTTAAGATTTTATTTGCTTTGATTAAGTAAATTAGGTCTGCTTTCATCCCGGTAGGAGGGGAACATTATACAGTTACATTGCCTGTTTTTGGTTGTTGGTTTTGAGTTTTGGTTGCTGTTGTTAAGGCATGTACCGTCTCATATTGGTTTTGAGTTTTGGTTGCTGTTGTTAAGGCATGTACCGTCTCATAGGCCTTCGGGCCTCCATGGACGTTAAAATATGTACTGCGTAGCATTTTCAGAAATTAAATTGAATAATTTAAATCCGTTGTCATTGGTTAGTACCGGTACAATTGACTTCTTGTTGCAGGTGAACCAACAAAATTTGTCATGCTTAAGAGAATTTTGTCATGCAAAGCTTCTTGAGCAAGTAAATTGAATATACAATAGACACGCATAGTACAGGGGAAGCGGAAAATGTGACTTCGCAAGAGCATATCTTCATATTTAAGATGTTTCGACACGTTCGTAGAAACACCCAGTTGCTGGGAAGCTTCACAAAATTCCAAGAGAATCTTTTCTCTTCTTTGAGACTCTTAAAAAATCATGCATTACTTGCAATCTATAAACTGCTTCTTTGCTTCTTCATGCGAGTTGTAAGCCCAACTTTGCCAGCTTTTGATTGGACAAAATTTGATGGCGGCAGGGCTCTGCAGATCTGAAAGTAAAAAACAACAGTAAAAAAAAAAAAAATGAGGAATCAAGAATTGAACACTTGAAATTAGAAAAGATGATCAACATGATGAAAAGCTTTAAAATTTTCAACTAAAAACTTAGTTCATATCATACCTCAAAGATCTTGGAGAAAAACCCCTCAAATCACTGCCTGTAATGATCCTTTCAAAGCATATATAGCGGCCGGATGCGCGGGGATTTTCCATAGCCAAGACATGAGTTTTTGCAGCATCCTCTAGATGCACATATGCAAATAACTGGTCATTTGGAATGCCTTGTAAGCCCTGGGAAGCAGCCAGTGCCTTGCTCACACTAGTTGGTCCAACAACTGTGGCAAGGTTAATGACCACCATATCCAGCTCCTTGTCTACTGCAAGTGACCATGCTGCCCTTTCTGCTAGGGTTTTTGCCAAAGGAGACCATAGCTTTTTATCCTTGCAAAACTCCATGTTGCTCCAACATTTCTCATCAATTATCTGCTCCTGTCTTCCTCCAAATATAACTGTTGATAAACATGAGGTCATTACCAGTCTCTTCACTGTCGAAGAATTTGCGCAGACTTCTGCCACATTCAGCGCGCCTTTTACTTCATGTTCTATCATGTCCTCCTGATATGCAAAACATGAGATTGACATTAATATCATCATGCATAAGAATAAGATGTTAAGTTTAAAACATAGCATTGACATGGATATTACCATGAATGATGAAACTAACATGTGAAATTGACATAGAACATGCACTTACTGGATATTCTCTAGTGCCAATTATTTCATGTGGAGCAGGAACATGGAAGACTCCTTCACAGCCATTAATGGCCTTAGAAAGGCTGTTGTAGCTAAGCAGATCAGCATGCACAAGCTCAAGCCTCACCTCTGCTTCAGAACAAGCCATTAACTCTGCAGCTTCCTCTGCATAGCGAGATCACATTAATTAATCAGATTTGCATGCTCCAAAGTTTGCAAAACTTAGAAATCAGACAGCCATTTTAGATGGCGGAAAAAAAGGGGAATTTGTTTCTTCCACGGTAACAAATCTAACCTGGTGTGATGCGAATTGTACAGCGGACATGGTAGCCTTTAGAAAGAAGAAGCCTGATAATAGAGCATCCAAGAAGGCCCCAGTTTCCGGTGACACAGAGCAGGCCTGTCTGTTCGGATTTGCTTGAATTTCCAGCGGCCATGCTTGATGAGATTGATCAGTCCCAAGAACAGGGGAAGCGATCAATCTGACCAAAGGACGAATTAGAGGAGAAGAGGGATCTGTCTGTAATATAAATATATGTCTGTATTGCTCTTTTATAATAGCCCGTGTTTCACATTTATGAATTTCGAGTTCCTTTCTAATTGCCCTCAAATATTTGAATGGAGAAAGTCCAACCACAACAACCTTGGACCAGACATGTGCTTCCTTTACAATTTCTAAGCAATGGGCTGACCAGAATCTGTAGAGGGACCCCCCCCCCCCCCAACACACAACAAAACGTGGCACTAATCCAGACCATAGAATCTGAAAATTAAGGGTCCAGATGTATGCCACATCAGAGGAGGGCTGCAAAACGAAAACTAGCCCGGTAGAGAATCTGTAAAAAAAAAACTTATTATATTGAAGGGCTAGAGTCATGGCACGATGTTATGGGCATTACCAAATGCAGTTTAAGTCTAAAATTGGGGACACGATTTGGCATTTTGGGAATGGATTTTGGGTTTGGCATTGTGGAATAGATTTGGTCTTTCATTCTAACCTATAGCTCCAGTTGACATGTGTCATGCAACCCTATGCTAGAATCTTGAGGATGTGGAATGAATTTGTCCTCTATTCTAGCATATGGTTCCTGCTAATGTTAACGCGTGTCAAGCAGAGGATTCCCCAAACCAGCAAATGATTCCCCAGATTAAATGTATGCACCTACTCCATGTAAGGTCCATTTTTGTTAGATTTCCATTCATATGTGTCATGTCAAATGGCCTCATAAAATAACCGTCAAGGTAAGTTGGTAGTCATTCTTGGTCAGTTTCCAATGGGAGGCCGCTATGTGGCGACCATTCAAATCAAGAATGACAAATAGGTGTTGCATTCTTGAACGGCTTCTTACAGCTTCTTACCTACGTGAAATCTGAGTTCTTGAACGACCCCTGTTGTGGCTATAGTCGCTGGATTTCCGAACCATAAGAAGCTGGCATAAGGGGCCTCGTAGGAAATAGAGGCCTTGCCGTAAATGCACCATAGTTGAAAACCTCCAATGCGCCATCGCTGCCATAAGAGGCCTTAAACCTTCGCTAATCAAAGGCTTAAAACCTCGCTGAATCAAAGCCGGGGGGGGGGTCACATTTGTTTTGTGTAAAAACCATCAGCGTGGAAGAAATGGGTTCTTTTTTTATTACTAGTTGCGTACGCATACGTACTCACAAAATACACATATTTTTTCTCGGTTGCGTAGGAGATACACAAAGGGTTCTTCATTCTTGACCAGGTTCTTGTTTAATCGTATATAAACTACATTTTCACTAGATTAAGTGAATTAAGTAATGTTTTATATGCTTTAAGAAATAACTGGATCACTTAAGATTTGTCAGGATTGCCATGTGCAAATTTGCAACATGTCCAGATAATCTTCATTTGCAAAATTTGTGAAGTCTACCCTATTGGATATTGCAACATTAGTTGCTATTATACATGTAGCCACATACAGGCTTGACTTGTATTCTAAGGATTCAAAGGCCCATTTTCTTGAATATAACAACTATATCAAAAGACTGTTATGGTTACGAATCTTAGATAACGTGTTAATGCTCAATATTAATTCCCTTCGTGTGTACACGTCCCATAATATACATGATATACATTGTTTTATACATGAATATATGATATGATATACATGTACATAAACACCATTGCTTGACTTATATTCCGGATGTTAAAAGGCCCACCACTTGGATTTTGAGAATAAACAAAAGCAACTTGGGCAAAACTATGTGTTCAAGATTGATTGGTTGAAACTAATTGGAAATGGAGTCCCCGTTTTGGTAAAGTACACAACAACAGAGAAAAGTTGTGTGTTTAACATTGATTGCCTAAACGGATTGGAACTGGAGTCCCCGTTTTGGAAAAGTCCACTACCAAGTCCACATCAACAGAGAAAAGCTCAACAAGAAGTATACAGTACTCATATACCGCCTCATTTTATATTTCCTTATCAACATGCACCAAATGAACATTGGCAATCTGCCTTAGACCATCATTCAACATGTTGGTTAGAACTATGACATAAGACTTGCAAAATAATGAAAACATTTAATGCCATCAACTTGAGCAGTCACTAAATAATTTAGCACTACAGTCGGTGTTCAATTATAATTCCTTGGAGAATTTCCTGCTTTTGAAATAAGGTATGTATCCAAAGTTACAATATTGATATTTCCATCTCACTGCCAGAACATTCATTCGGATATGGTTTAGAGTCTTTCATATTAGAAAACTAAACAAAGTAAAAGTCCAAACTACATTTAAGAACCAGAACTCTTTCTTGGGACAATCATTGTATGGAGGTCGATTACAATGGCCATGCTAAGTTTACAAGAAGTAAGGGAGACACACCTGCCAAGTCCCCTAGGTCCCTGTCCAAAAGTAGTATCCAATGAAATTTATCTCTTGGAATTTAAAAGGGATTAAAGGCCCTACAAAGAGAAGAAGATTTGTGGCCAACATTATACAGTACAAAGCTAATCTTATCCTCATTCAAGAACACACTTACCCTTTTTTGAGGCTAACAACCTTGCGACTTGGATCCAGAACGGTGCCAACTCAGTTGTAATTGAAGCTAATGGCACAAATGGTGGTCTGGCTATGATTTGGTTTAATCTCAAGTAGTGGACTCCTTTAACAGCCCGAGCTCTAGATGGCAATTCATTATGTTTGAACATGCTGATCAGAAGATAGGGGTCATCAATGTGTATGCCTATACTGAACCTGCTGAGTGAGAAGTGCTTTGGCAGAATGTCTAGGATACTATCTCTCAAATACCTCAAATTGATTGGATAATGGATGGTGACTTTAATAACACTCCCCAGTGGGATATGAAACTTGGGAACCACATCAATATGTCTTCTGCAGAAAGGAATAGCTGGAACAGTCTTCTCTCTCAATCCATGTTTTATTATGTCCCTTGTTCTAATCTTAAGTTTTCTTGGTCAAACAAGAGAAAAAGGGAAGATAGGACCTACTACAACTTAGATAGAGTCTACATCTCTAACAATTCTTCGGATATGCTTGATAATTGCATTGCGGCTGGAGATGAGGGAGCCACTCTCTCGGATCATCAACCTATTATCATGGAATTTAAACAGTTTAGTCTTCATAGATTCCACTCCAAAACCTCCTTCAAGTTTAATACCTCTCTCCTGTCCAATGCAAAATTCTGTAAAGAGTTTAGGGAGTACTATTCTACTCAGCCCAAAATTCCCACCCACCGGTCCATGACTTGTTCTATAACAAGCTCAAAAATGCTAAAGGTTGGATCAAGAAGTGGAGTCTTCATGAAAAAAGAGTAAGAGATCAGGCTAAGTTTGATTTACATGAACACATCCACTGTTAAGCAACTTATGATGGATGACCCTACTAATGTTAATCTGCATGAGAGGAGAATAGACTTGAAATTCAAATCAGATATATGGAGGAATACTATGCTAGAGGTATGGCATTGAAGGCCAGAATTATATATGCCAAAGATCTGGACAATCGTTCTTCTGCCTTCTTTTTTAAGAAAGCTAAGCAGAGAATTGTCAATAACTCCATTACTCAGATTTCTGACAATAATGCCAACCTTGTTACTGATGATGCAACTATTAGGAACCATTTTTTCCAAAATTACAAGCATCTGTTCTCTGAAAATTAGGAACATGAAGTTTTTGATAGATGCTCAGTTCCAGATTTTTAATACTATCTAGCATTCCCAAACTATGAGTGATGAGGTTCTCAACTGTCCTACAGAGGGTGAAATCTATAGAACTATTGCCAAAATGAAGCATGGTAAAGCCCTTATCCTGATGGATTTCCACCAGAATTCTTTATGGAATTTTGGGATATTATGAAGTTTGATCTCAGCACGTTTGTTAAAGGATTTTGGTTCTTCATGGAGCTCTCTCCTGCTTATTCCTCCAGTATGATTTCTCTCATTCCTAAGAAGTGCAATCCAAGTTCTCTAAATAACTATAGGCCTATGTCTTTTACCAACACAACATATAAAATTGTGGCCAAGATTATGGCAGATAGAATTAAAAAGCACTTACAGGACACTATTTCTAATTGTCAGTCTGCATTTTTGCCAAAGAGATTCATTCTAGACAATTATGTGGCAGCAAATGAGGCTTTGCATTGGAGTAAATTGTCAAATCAAAACTGTCTGCTCTTGAAGTTGGATTTTAGGAGAGCCTATGATTCTATTAACTGGAACTTTATGGAGCATGCCCTCGACTGTATTGGTATACACCCCCTTCTCATCCAGAGAATTATGGGCTTGAACTACAATGCCTACTCTGCCCTCACCATTAATGGGTGTCCAACTGAGTTCTTCTCCATCCACAGAGGTGTTAGACAAGGCTGTCCCCTGGCACCTTACTTGTTCTTAACAGTTGCAGAGATTCTTGCTAGACTTATCTTTTGTCTCCAGTCTGCTAATCTCATTACTGGCTTGCAAATGCCTGGTTCTATAAAATACTTAGGTGTCCTTCAATATGATGATGACACATTTATCTTGTTAAAGGCTGAAAATTCTGTCATGGATAATTTCTTTGACTGCATCAATCTTTTTGGCATTGCTTCTGGTGTTAGGCTTAATATGGAGAAGTGTTCTATTCTATGGAATGATCCTGACCCTTCTATTAATATCAGAGGCATTAGGATTGTTAAGCCAGATGAATGCATCACTTTGCTTGGTCTGCCAATTTCCATCAACACATCAAGGGTGCTTGGGAGGGTATTCTTAATAGAATAAAAAAAAGGTTAGTGGTATAAGCAAGAATCTGTCTAGAGCGGGTAGAATTATTGTGGCCAATTCTATTCTAGCTAGCACGCATGTCTATTTCTCCTCAGTTTTTATAGCTGATAAGAAGACTTATACTCTGATTGAGAAATATGTAGGGATTTTATATGGGGTGGTTTACATTGTCTTCAGTGGAAGGAACTGACTCATGACAAAGATCAAGGTGGTCTGGGCTGCAAGTCCTTGTTTAAACAAGTTCAGGCTCTGGGTGCTAAGTTTATCTGGAAAGCAATTCTTGGTAACAAGTCCCCTGCTATGGATTTCATCAGATATTGGCTGAAGAGATCCAAGCCATTTAACATATCAAACTGCCAACATTCCCTGCCAGATTCTGTGTTCTACCCCTTCAAGGCTGGTAATAATACTTCAAATTTAATGAGGAATCTTTTTTGTGCATGGAATACTGTGGCAGGGGTTTATGATCACCTTCCCTTTTCTAGTAATTGTGGTGGCTTCTCTATCTTCTGCCCCCCTACCTTTGCTAAGAATGAGTTCTCTTCTCTGGTAGAGGAGCATCCCAAGACCTACAAGAAGTGGGATAATGCTGGAATCCCGATTGTCTCTGACCTTTGGGATAGGGACAATTGGAGAAGTTGGGATGATATAAAGGCTCTTGGACTTTATCTAGTAATGATAGACTTATTTTTAATCATGTCAGTGCCTGCCTTAGGTCTATCAACTCCTGTACTATGCATGATGGTCTTAACTGAGCTATAGGGACTTTCAAAGACTACAAGGTTTCTAAAGTCTATAGTCTTATTACTGAGGAAAAATCTGACAGGCTTCCCCATAGGTGGAATATTGCCCCTAATGTCTTTAAGAAGATGCTTAAGAATTGTTGGACGACTTACTGTCAGCCTAAAATTCAACTCATGGCCTGGTTTTCTCTTCATTTGGCTATTCCTTCCAAGTGTTACTTGAAAAAGAGACTTCAGGGTATTGACCTTTCCTTTGATGTTACTTGTGACATGTGCAAGAATGCCTCTGAATCTGTTAGGCATTTTTTTTTCTTGCCCAAGGATTGCTCCTTTTTGGGAGTGGTTACTTCACTTGTCTACATCTAAGGGTTACATGATTCATTTCCAAAACTCTATTGTTAATTTTCTAGGAGGGACAAATACTTTTGTTAATTCCTTGAAGCAAATTGCCTTGTGGAGTGTTTGGAGATACAGAAATGCATTGTCAATTGGAAGGCGAAACATGGGCATCACAAGTTTGAAGTTGCTTTTTTACGTTGAATTGTCCATTGCTGCTATGTCTCATAGATCTAAAAAGAAATATGATTTTGATAGAAAATGGCTTGCTTTTGGTCAATTTGTTGTGTAACCTTGTCAACCTCTCGTCTAGTGACTTTGTTGATTACAGATTTATTGAACCTTTTAGCAGGAATGATTAGTAGTCACCCTCAAATTGAGTACATTTTTTATTCTGAAGCTTGGGCCAGACTGAACAGCATGGGATTGCATTTTCCTCCTAGAAACCTTGGTCCTATTAGTGCTAGGCTCACAAACATTCTTTTGGATGGTTATCATGCCTTGATGTTGGATGTTCTGCTATTCTCCTTCACCTCTTTCATGTCTGTTGATCAGTTCCTGGCCTTTAGGAACAACTATCATTATCAACTTGGTAGTTTTGTGTCTGAGGGGATTAGTGCTATGTCCGAGATTGATTTTCCTTTCCTTTGGCTTTTGCCCTTAGAAGCTGGGATGACATTGCTTGGAAACAACTCTCTGGCCTACTCATGATTAATATTGATGGGAGCATGACTGATGATTGCATATGGTTTCAAGATGAAGACTTCTGGAGTGACATCAAGTATTGTGGAAGGTTGCTTTATGGAAATTGATGATGCACCTTTCGATTTTGTGGCATGTCATATCCTGAGTGGTGTTGGATCACTCCTGATGTTGTATGTAGTCCAGCAAATTTTGATACTCTCGGCCTACAATGGTGAATCCAAAGGCCTACAAAGTAAAATAGCGAGGAGTAATATCGGCTTACTTAGTGTTGTAGTTATCTTCTTAGTTATCTTCCTAGTTAATTAGGTTTCATTTGGACAGTTAGGTTTCTTGTTGATGGTTGTATATAAAACAGTTGTTATTTATGACGTTAAGTCCTCTCCTGTACAGTCCTCTCCTTCAGCTCCGTATGCACCTATTACATCTTCTCCTGTGCAAGTTCCACTCCCAATGTCAAGTGTTGATAAGACTTGCGCTGGTGCGATGC
>JAANSK020274135.1:0-11423 GCA_011763485.2 Isoetes engelmannii
CATCTCTCTCCCTCCCTCCCTCCCCCCCCCCCCCCCTCTCTCTCTCTCTCTCTCTCTCTCTCTCTCTCTCTCTCTCTCTCTCTCTCTCTCTCTCTCCCTCCCTCTCCCCCACACACTTTCCCTCGTCCTCGTGAGGTTCCTCCAAGAACCTCTTTTCTGCAACTCTTTCCTGCTGGGTCTGGAAACAATGCGGTCCTCAAATACATGGGGGACTGGGATAGAAGCCTGCGGGTTCTCTACAGCCGGCAAAGGATGCTTCAAGGAGCTAGCAGGCTGCGCACTCTGAGCAGTTGACATACGAGCATCTGCAGCACTATGAACAACAGGAAGGGGACACGAAATTTGTGGCAGGGCCCATACTATTACCACTATCAAACCTCCCCTGACCACCTACCAGAATGTCAAAGGAAGTGCTCCTCCCTGCACCCCAGGTAATTCCCGCATCTCTCACCTCTTTCACTGCTTTCCTACACTCCCCATCTCTACTGCTCTCTGCCCTCCGCCCCTCACAGTCCAATGCATGGAAAACATCTACTCCATCCTTCTTCCGGCACTACTTGCAGGAAGCCACATCCCTGATAACCTGATAATCAGAGGAACACGCATGCTATACACACGCAGTTTCAGGCGTGCAACCCTACGCATCTCCATCAATACAACAGAGTCAAATCACACAAACACAGAAGGAAGAGTCACCCTGCACTGCCATTCTTCGACAAGCTCCGCTGCTCCTTCGTCAAACAGGCCCGACAAGACCGGCATGCAGGAATCAACTGTCCGCAACTCCATCTGCTGAACAGAAATTTCCATCTTCGAACCATGGGCAGAGCAAACGCCATCGACCCAAAAACCCATTTTCGCAAAACCCTGGAAAAAATACGAAAAAAAAATACAATACACGAACAAAACCTTAGCCCGAACCACTGCCCTGATGGGTCCCCAAAATACAAGATACAATTTTGCAGGTTTCTTAGTTCAGTTGCATGTGCAATGGTGATAACGGATTACGGAATCTCTAACAAAGGCCTTTTCGTTAAAATGACCAAAACACAAGCTAAACGTTTGCAAACGCGCCAACTCATTGCGGGCATCTTGGGTCACATAATGTGGTGCTGCTTCACAAATCTCTGTTGCCAACCGATTCCTCAAACCCTAAATAAAAAAAAATGGCATTGCCGCCGGACTTGGCTATGGCAGAAATTTGAATTGGGCATGAGGCTCTAAAATAACCCCATATTCCTTTCAAAATGACAGCAGTAAAAGCAAGCGCTCCTGGTGGGGAGGCTGGCGGTGGTGGAAAAGCGGGTGGTGGTGTTTCTTCAACCTACAGGCTTGCAAGGCTTTCAAACTCCGTTGGTGTCCATCCCAAGCATCCATCAATGAATGCTTTAATGATGAATATTGCTGCTCCTGTGCCACAGTCCAGGAATCTGATGTTTGATCCTCGAGTTATTCGTGGAACCACCCTACCTAGAATAAAGGTTGGCTGCACTTCTTGTGTTGAACCTTTTAATCTGTACTACTCCTTCAAAAAAATATGCACAATTTGTAAGTATTAGTATCTATATATGATTATCACATTGGATATAGAATCAAGGAACGGTTACATCCGGGCAACAGGAATATTTAATTTAATTCAGGTTTGGGAGAATGTTTGTGCAATGAATTTCGAATACTGCCTCATGTGTCTTGTGACCCCACAGGCTGTTATCCCTGAGGGCATTCCAGAGAAGAAGCCAGCAGAGCGTAAAAGAAGGCGAAAACCACCCCCGCCTTCAACACCTGTTCCAGTTGATGGAAGAAAACACATGGATATCCAGGTAGTGATTGAAGTATTATCAACGTATAACCACATACATGGCATGCCTATTTATTTCTCATTTGGATATCACAGTTAGAGCATCTGGTTTCTGGCAGACAGATGTGTATTTGGAGGAAATGGTTGACAGGATCTCAGAATATGACATAGATACGCAAACTGATGAATTCCTTGATCGTCCTGCAACACCTCTATTCATCCCCCAGAAGCCGGGTCCAGATGTTGGTACTCAGGTATTCAAATGCAGACTTTCTAATAATTTTCAGTATATGTACCTTTTGAGGAACCAAAACTAAACTACTTAAGCAATATTTCCGTGAATTTTATTTGCATTCTAGTCCTAGTTAGGCTAGCAATTTATAATCTGTGTACTTGCAATCTTGCATAGGTATTGTAGACGAAATTTGACTGACACCCATTTTTATCACTGAAGTATGGAGTTCTTGAACATAAGTCACCTTTTGCAGTCACTACATTATGCAGTTCCCATAGAATAATGTGTCATTTCGTGACTGCAGGAGGCTTGTCTTTTTCTAAAATGCTCCCTTGTGTAATTGTTATCTAGTTGTATTTATCTGCCTTTAGTTGTATGCGATTTTTTGAAATTTGGAGGAAGCGTAACTTCACAGGCAATTTGTTGCATGCAGATAGAAGAAGGGGACCTCTTTAATTTTGATGAAGAAGTTGAACCAATACTAGAGGTGTTAGTAGGGAGGACATTAGAACAGGCTTGGATGGAGGTCACAGAAGAAAAGCAGCTCGCTGAGCTGCATGCTCATCAGGTTAGGTCTCGTTTAACACCTCGAATAAACTTGTTGCTCCCAGTTTCTGACATCTAATAATACTTATAAAGGAACATTTTGAGAAAATCCGTCAAGCAGAGTTGGCGGCTACACAAAGGATGGAGTTTGCAGAATGGAGGAAGCTCGAAGAGAAAAAACGACGTGTTGAGCAAGAAAGGAAACGCCTGGAAGATGAACGAATACTAAAGGAGAAAGTATTTCCTGCTCCTTCGACGAAGAATGATATTAAATATTTTAGCATTTTCAAAAGTTGATCTCCACATGCTTACGTATTATCATTTTATGCAGTTGGAGATACAGAAATTTGCCAGAGAACATCTTAAGAAGATGACTGATGCTGTAGTTTCTTATTTAGACTCTGCTGGCTACTTTTATGATCCAGTTGAGAGAGAGGTATGATCCTCGTTATTCACTTGCAAATAGATTCATACCCTTTGCTTTCTTACATGGATAAAGTTGTTTGGACAATGTAAGATGTAGAGCATCATTATTGCATAAGGGTGATGCACCCCTTCTGGTGGCCTTGTGGATTATATGTTACGTGTCAACAATCTTAATCTTGTCTCCATTCCGACCATGCTCCTACAAGTATCTTGTTATGGAGAAGGGATATGGGGACGCCATTCTTGGCTGTACCAGTGACCTGCACAGCAGGGAGCCCCGTAGGGGCGACCTGCTGTTGTGCAGGTCACTGGTACAGCCAAGAATGGTGGACCAATATCCCTTCTCCAACGTCATGGACAAATTTACCTGTAGCAACAGGTAAGATGCAAGAATGTCTTGCCCATTGCAAGAATGCCTTGCCCATTTCCATTCTAGATGCAAGAATGGCTTGCCCATGTCCATGACGTTTTGCCAAATCATAATTTTGATTTTTTGGCATTTGCAATTTTAGATGGCATATTTTAGAAAGGTTGCTGACCTGCTCTCAATCCTCCTTGCATTTTACGGTGAAAGAGTTCCGTAGGCATCTTACGATTACACTAGTACATGTATTATCATTGGTCATTTTGTGCTAATTGCACAAACAGGGGTTCAAATCCCCTGGAAAGTTGTTTATGCTGAATAGGCAACATATTTGTTGTTTTGCTGGTTTCATATCTGTTTTGTTGTTTTGCCTGTGACGTTAAAAACTCTTCTTCTTCTTCTTCTTCTTCTTCTTATCTTATTACGTGGTGTGTCTTCTTGTTGCTTGATTTTTGTAGGTCGAAACGATGTTTATGCCAGCTCTACAAGAAGCAATGTTGAAGGAGCTTGATAAGACAGCATGTGCTCGTGCAACTCTCCACTGCATTGTACGCATTTCCTTCCAGCCATTGATATAAGAACTTCAGATAATAAATTTGCATAATATTTGCCACATATATTTGCAGGCTGAAGCTGCAATGACTGCTAAAGAAGTAAGAGCACAAAAAACTGTGAACGAAATCATGAGAAGTATTATAGGAGCCATTGAGTCCAAGTTGACAGAGCTCTCTATCCTAAATGCAGAGGATGTAATGAGAGATGTGATGAATGTAGTGGAGGTGACAACCACTGAGATGAGATTAGGTGCACATGAAACCATGGCAGCAGTCCTTGATTTTTTTGAAACTGCACAATATATCATAGGCATTGAGGTGATGGGTGTGATGAAACGCGTACTTGCAACACAAGAACAGGAACGAATTGTAAAGAGTGAAATCAAGAATGTTTTGGAGCGTGTAATAGCTTATCAGATTGCAGAAGCTGAACTCCAAGAAGTTTTGCAAAATACTGTTGATCAAGAGGTACAGGAAGCAGAAGCAGTGGCTGTTGATCAGGTTTTGGCAGAAGCATTAGCTCGCGAATGTAAGGAGTACTAAGTAAATGGGAGGCCTCCATTTTTTGTGGAATGATGTATTAAACCATGGAATAGAAATCACTTTTACCCATGGAATCATTTACAGATATCTTTTGCTAGTACAATACTTGTAATTATTTATTGCCAAATGGGTCAGTCTTTTGGAAGACAACAACAAATTCATGTATTTGGTTACCCTGTGTAGATACAGCAACATAAGGGTTTAAAATTCATAGTAGTGGTAATGAGTGTCTTTCGGGTAAAGTCATGCATGTTTTCAATTTTCGCATGCACTCCTCCATAACAAGAACTTTGAACTTTTTCTATGCCAGTGTAAATGAGACACTGCTAAGTAAGCTTCTTTATCCCAGGGAAAGTTGGCCGAACCACAATCAATGGATCTCCATAGCCAATAGGATCTGCATGCAACAAAAGAATTATCAATTCAAGGAGAAAAAAAAAAAAAATACTTGTATCCACTATATTGGTTTCAAGGTTTCAAGTCACCTCCATCCTCCCATAGGATCTTAATGATCTCTCCATTGTCCTCAGCCTGCAAAAGAAGGAAAAGGGAACTATAGAAATCTGCGGGCAGAACTCCTAAAGCCTTTAAAAGATGAACTACCTCAACTGGTGTTTGTGTTCCCAATTGTTCAACATAGCAAACTACCTGGCCCTGTTTAATCGTTTGACCCTGTGAACCACATCATATAAAATTGATATTCAGGCAACAAGTGGTTTCACTTAAATGCTAGTAATGTTACATTTTACACAACCCAGGCAATGCAACAAGCCCACTATCAGTAAGCTTCTTACCTCCTCACACATAGGAGGTCCTTCCTTTCCTTTAACTCTTCTCCCTCTCCTGAACAAGCCAACCTAATTGTAGAGAAACTAACGTAAGCTTATATCATGGAGCAAATGAGGCCCTTGAAACTTTACCTTTGGTGATGTAATAAATTGCACTCCTTCATCTGCAGCCCCTTCTAAAAGTCCAAAGAGCCACATGGCCTTTGAAACTGCTGGAGAAAACACAGAAGGGTCTATTGATGGCTTTTTGGAAGGTTTGGTTGGAGGGCTTGGCATGGGAGAGGCAGGTTCAGGAGGTTTGGTGGCAGGGGGTGGTGGTGCTATGGAAGGTGTAGCACCCTGTACATGACCGACATTTCGCTTCACATTCAGTGAAAATGAACCCACCTATGAAGCGAGGCCAAAGATGTCAGGAATAACAATATTACCAACAATCATCAATAGTAAGAAACAAACAAACACAGGGCACCTTAATTTTGAATTCTGCAATCTTAGTCTCATCACATATTTCCATCAGTAAGGTTTGTATCTGCTTCAAAAAACAGATTATAAACTAAGATTGCTAGTACATTGTCTGGTGAAGCATGAAAATGGTTAAACCTCATAAGATGTTGGGATCAATGGACTGTCTGCTTTAGGTAAAACTTCTTCTTCTTCCACATCAGTATGGCCCAATGTTTCTGCATCACTCGAAAAAGCTACTACTTAAAACAAATAAATAAAGGACATATGATGTTGATAATGGGAACTTACTTTCTGAGGTAGCAATACAGCTGATTCGCCCCATTCTTTTATGATATTTTGACTCTGCTCCATATTCTACTGAGCTTTTCCTATAAAGGCACAATTGCCTAATAGTGCATTGGCTAGAAGTGCCCAGTCTAACTGAAGAGGAGGCGGGTGAAGATACACATGGAACATCTTTGACTTGCAAAGCTGGCACCGAGCCTATAAAATTGCCACAAGTTAACTGGGAGATACCTTGCATAGACATGTCTACATCATAAAAACAGACGGGCCACAACCAGTTCTAAGAAAAAAAAAATCTGTTTTTGAAGGCAAACTTTATACTATCTGTTATGAAAAGGAATGACAGCTTTGAACTATTTCTTTGTACTCCTGTCCCACTTTGCAAGTTATGACGAGGAATTGATTTTACATGTCATGTTTACTTTTTCTATGATGTATCTCTGATTTCAGGTACAATGTCACAAGGACCTGCAGCCAGATTTCAATCCAATCTATCCTCCAGAATTTACAGCAGTTTGCTGCAGGATCTAGATCGTCCTAAAGTAAAATTGCTAAGTAGCTTGCTAACATGGTTCATTCCAGGATGCAGCAAACACGCGCTGTGCATGGTGATATCAGAATGTTTCTCACTAAGCAGAATGTGTGCTGAATGCCAAATTCATGTTTAAAGGCATGACCGAGTAAACCACATATTCATTATGCGCAACTTTTACACCCGCATTGCATGCCTCCATTCATCATGTAAACAGATGACAGAACATTGTCATGTATTTATGATTCAACATAGAGCTTATGATCCATATGACTCGTTACCATAGAAAGCAGGTTAGTCACACCTATCAAATCTAGGAGTACTGATTTAAAATTGCAAGACAAACACGAACAGATACATCAGAGACAGGGTAACCATTTTGCATGGGACCCAACCCAAACTCAAGTCAAACAGGCTGTGGTTACGTAAAACCTACATGAAGAGGCGACGGAGAGCGCCATCTCGGAGAACCGGAGGAACCAAGCCTGCACCTTTAACAGACTGAATTTGGACTAATTTTAGATTAGTGTTTGATTAGTCACGTTTGGTTAACATTGTGTTTGCCTTTTTAATTAGGCTTGATGTGTGCAGGAGGGCCGAATTTGACGGCTCACCGTTAATTTTCCAGGGACAGGCAAAATAATATAAGCCTTTTGCATGATAGAAATTCCCTAAAATCTAACCTTCCAAAAGCCATAGAAAAAATTAGAATGATAAAAAGCATTTTTTTTTAATAAAAAATAAAAAATATAGAGAATCATATTTCTATTGTCGCTCAAACATCTAATCTACTTTCGAAGCAAACTTGGCAAGCAATCTTTCCAACCATTCCTTTGTCTCCTTATCCCTATGAAGATCACCCACAGCATATGCAAACGGATTGAAGAGTTTCATTGCATTAAAGATTTCACGCACATCTGCAAATCTCCAAGTAAGTGCATCCAACACAGCATTGATTAGGAACCACCATCCTCTGGGATCTCATTCAAATCAAGTTCGTGATGTTTTTTCCCGGAAATAGGAACATACCTGAGCCTATGTTCATGAATAGTGCTACCATCAACATGCAAAAATGTGATCAAGCCATCCTTGCAGCAGCTCAAAAAGAGAGGAAGGTGTTTTGTTCCTTCCCCAAATGCTCTCTCTGTAGACAAATATCTTCTAGAAAATTTTACTTTGACCATCTCCAACAATATTCCTATCTTGGTGACATCAAGCAAGTCTTTTTAGAACTCTTTGTTTAATGCATTTAGCTCCACAAGCACATCCACCAAGAAATGGATTATAAACTGCACCTGCTAAGGTGCGTTCCTCTTCTTCCTCCGTTCGATGTCGCTCTTCGTAATCTTTTTCAATGTGTAAGTGCCCTTTACTTGTGCCCTGCATGATGTACTCTGTTGTATCAAGCTCGCGGATGAAGCCTTGACTTCTCCTGACATCCAATGGTACCGGGTTGAGGGGTTGGAGGGAAGGCTCTCCTACCCTATTCTCTGCCTTGAAGGTCATGAACGTGGCTAGTGCTGCTGCATTTGACAAGTACCCTCGTCGATCCACCTTGCAAGACATGTAATCCGAAATTACTCTGGTTCGTTGCCATATTGAGTTCTTGATGCTTGTTGTACTTCCCAATGCCTCTGTTAATGCTGTTAAGGAAGCCCAGTCTCCATCCCTTTGAGGTAAGACTACTTGTTGTGGTCGAATCTTCTGGTTAAACTCTGCAAGGACACCTACATAGAAGGGTGTTCTAGCTAAGGTTTCTCGCAAATCAAATCTATGGGTGAAGATACTCTAGATATCATCTATGGAAGCTTGTCGAGCATGGTCTACATCATTATACCATAGCATGAAGTTGGTTGCGGGAGCCATGGTGTGTGCAAAAGGATTTGAGAAGGAATTTGATGTAGGTAGGAAGTTCGGTTCGTGGGAGCTTAGGAGGAACTAGGTGAGTGAAAACTGAACCTGACTTATGCTTATATATTGGCTTCTAGATGTGTTCCTTGACACCCTCATAATTACACTGAAACCTCATAATTACCCTGTTCTCGAAATGCATGCCCCCCTTAAGATTTCTAATGATATGGAATCTAGATAAAATTGGCTCCTAATTGGTCGATTTGAAGTGCTAGGCTAATCAATTCAAGTTAAGAAAATTATCTAGCAATTTTTCCCCTTCAAATTGGGGCTTTTTGGAAAAACCCCTTTTCGAATGATGCCTTACCGCGCGGATGGCAGTTTCGGGGTCGCCGAAAACCCGTTCGGCGCGGTAAGCCATCACTGGCCCCCTTGCGCCTTTCCATTTGCTCCAATGAAAAACTTTCTTCCACAAACATGCTAGAATTCCTCTAACTAGACTAGTTATCAAAAAAAAAAAATTTACCTTAAAATTAATTTTTCATTAGCTAATTTAGCCCAGTGATGCCTTACTGCGCGGACGGCAGTTTCGGGCGAAAACCGGTTTGGCGTGGTAAGCCATCACTGCCCCAATCTTGCTTATCAGAATTTTTTTTAAGACATATAGTTATGAATTTTATACAATTTACTCACGATCTACAACTTAAATTCCTTCATTTAGCTACATCAAAATGTTTTTCCATCAGATTTTTAATCAGGAAGTTTCTTAAGAAATTTATCACAGATTTTTTTTTTTAACATAATTTTATCATTTTAAAAATCTCCAATGGCCTTATCTCTTCTGATCCTCCTGGCTAAATTTATGTCCTTCGGCATCACTGTTACCCTCTCGGCATGAATAGCAGACAGCTTGCCCTCTTCGAAAAGTCTTACCAGCTCGGCCTCTGATGCTTCCTGAAGAACTCTTATCATCACGTGGGTGACTTAGAGGTCCGTCTTGAAACCCTGCATTACCTCTCGAACCCACCTCTCGAACGGTAGCCTTCGGATCAAAAGATTAGTGCACTCCTGGAAGTGCCGAACCTCTCGAAAAACTCGACTGTGGACGGAGTTCGGCCCAAACCTCCTCATCTTCGGCTTCTTTAGTCGAGGTGGTGGTTTCCTTGGCTGTGCTGCTGCTGGCCTTCCTCCAACTACAAATCTTTGGCGTCTCTGTTGTTTGTACCAATCATGGTATGCCGTCCACCGTCGTAGATATTCCTTGTATACCGCCAATTCCTTGGCGTAGGCGACATCCCTTCTTAACTTGAATGGTCTTTGCCCTGCCTTATAAATTTTCTTCGATTTTGGTGGTTTAGGCCAAAGTGGATATGGCGGTCGTCCCTCCTCTGCTGGTTCTTCCCCTTCCTCTTGCCCCTCCTGCTCTACCTCCTGCCTCTGCTCTACCTGTACTTCCATTGGCTCTTCCACTGGTTCCCTAATGTTGATCCTGACGTTCTTCCTCTTCGCCCTCATGGGCTCGGGCCTCTCCTCTGCAGTCTCCACCGCCAGTGCCTTCCCCTTGAGCTTTATTCGAATTCGTCGGGGCTCCTCCTCTTCTTCCCCTGCCATTGACTGTTCAACTTTAGGGTCAACGGAGTCTTGGGATTGTGACTGGCTGGAACCCATGGTCTCGTAATCACTATCCGAGGAGTCGTCTCCTGGTGGCGTACTTGGGTCCTCTTGCCTCCGTGGTCTTTTGGCAGCCGGAATCTGTTTGTGGCCTGCAATGGCGCGGGTGTCCAGCCGTTGACCGTCATGGCGCACCTTCCTCGTAGTGCTCTTGGTTCTTGCCATGGATGATTAACGCAGAAAGCGATTCGTTAAACTGAAGAACGGGGCTAAATTTGCAAATTAAGGAGGAAAAGAAAATTTTGGGCAATTTTTTTTAAAAATGACATTAAATGGTGTATTTATGGCAAAATCTTCTTTTAATTATAACTTTAGATTTTATTAATTTTCAAATTTTCTAATGGTTATAGTGTAGTTTTATGTCCTCCCCCCCCCCCCCCCAAAAAAAAACCGTTTTCCACTCGGAGCTTCAAATCAAATGATTTTTTGAGCAATTTCTAATAGAGCGATGAGGCGAAAGCATACTTCTACACCATAATTACTAGAAAGTTCTCTTGACATTACAATTTCCAATTTCTATAATCTAACTCTAACTTTCCTCACTATGACCCTAATGGAGAAAAAATTTTCCACCATCTACCGAAGCTAAAAAATGGGAACTCCCGTTCCAATTTCTTCCACTAGGCCAATTAGTTATCTAGCTAGGGTTATGATCAGTGCAAGGGGGGTTCACATAGTGTATGTGGTATAAACCACGTGAGTGCACCATAAGGGTCTTTGTATTACCTTTTGAGTACGTACAATACCATAAGGGGATTATAAAAAGGGGGTTTTTATTACTTTTTTTTGTATTTAATAAGGTTCTTATACCAAAAGGGGTTTATAAAAAAGGGTGTTTTATTGCCTCCGGTATGTGTAGAAGATGGGTTTTTTTATTACCCCAAGCACGCACATGGCATATATGTATCTTATATAGGTGAACCCCCCGGGGGTCAGTGCTTCATCTTGGTCTACCAAGATCATGCTATGATACCATTGTGACGCTCCCTGCTCCATATACGATGCCCCATCGTATACGTTGCCGAGAATCCCTTATCGGATGGCCTGACCATCGAATGGACCCGTCGTCAAACTCAAGCCCTGGAATGGGGCGTTGTTTGCCCCTCCTCAACGGGCTCCTATACAGCGGAAGCATAAACAAACGTAAGCACATATGTATAAACATATAAGGCTACCTCGAAGGGTAGTATCATCCATCCATCAACGTATACAAAATAACATACATCCATCTGATACTACACATAGGGAAATCCTACCCAGGCTCCGACTCATAAGGAGGTGACTGACGGTGTGACGTACCCAACTTTATCTACGGTGCCCCCACCGTATAAAAGCTGGATCATTCCCCCTCATTGGTCTGGCAAC
>JAANSK020274146.1:0-11422 GCA_011763485.2 Isoetes engelmannii
CGGTAGTAGGGATACATTGTACAGCTATAAGTTCTGTTTTTGGTTTGGGTGTTGATTTTGGGTTGTAGTTGCTATCACTTTGGCATGTACCGTCTCATAGGCCTTTGGCCGTGGACGTTAAAATATACTTCCTTCCTTCCTTCCTAACAAAGATCTTGATATTGGTTCAACTCTTGATCTTCATGTTAACTTCCCTTCGACCTATGCTAATGATATTTGGATGTTTGATCATGAGGGTAAGCCTCATAATCATCATGGAAGGGGAAGCCAACATCATTTGGAGGGGGATAGTGTGACGACCATTACAGGTATAATACGAAGATGGTCGACACACATTTGGAAAAAAGCTTATGTTGAAGGTGGACTTCGAACCCATGACTTTCTATTGCAAGTCATCGACTTTTCCAAGTGCACTATTGCCATGATTGTGGGGCTATGTCAAAGGTTTTTTTATGTATCCAAGTGCGATTCATGCACCTATGCTAAGTGGCATCCTAACATGCCTGCCAAGTGGCACATTCACCTATGCTAGGTAATGGCACTATACATAGAGATCTTTGAGGATGACAAAACCATTTCGCTTCAACACTAGTTATGAGCTTCTCTTGTCTCTAGCTCTTGCTTTTGTTCATGTTCTTGATCTTGCCTTAGTCTTGCCCATGTTCTTGTGTTCTTGCTCTCGACCTTGTGGATGGTCTTGAGCCTTCTTGTTCATGTGTTCTTGATTTGCTCTTTGCGCCATTGTATCTAGCTCGTAGGTTCGTGATCGTGAAAAGAGGCCTTCCTCCTCCCTCACTTTTTAGAGGTAAACGAGCATACCAAATACACATATTTGACCTTGAAACCCGATTATACCTAGCATATAAGAATGCCATGAAATGGAGATACTACCTAGACGTGACCTGGCAAAATCTTTTTTACAAGTAAGGTTTTAATTGATTTTGAGGATCATGCAAAACTTACTTAAGGTGTTCACATGCATGAACGTAAACCTTAGATTCATGCACGATTCTTGTTAAGAAAAATGCTCATTAAATAGTTGGATTTTAATATTTGCCACATGCAAGCATTATATCTCATAGTTGTCACATCATGATAGTGCACATTGCAATCATATGACAATTTTTGAGAGAGACAAGAATGTAATTATAATGCTCTTCTTTCTTGCATCTTTAGATACTGAGTACTACACATACCAAACAACATCCAACATGTCAATGTTCTAACTTATAAAAATTGCATGTTGGCAAGGACTGTTAACCGCTGAACAATCTAACGGATGCTTATGGTCACAATATCTGTATAAATCACCACGTTGTCCCGAGTCGATATCTTAGATCGCTCATGTACTTTACACTTTTACCTCAAGTTGCATCTTTCAGCTATAATCAATCATATCCAAAGCCTGATTGAAACATGCACTTTTGATTGCTGATCTGGATGTAGGACATTCACAGAATATGAGCTGAAAGAACATAATAGAGATATTAACCCGTTCAAGATGAGTGGTAGGCCAATTGAAGCTCGACGCTGAAGATGAGTGGTAGGCCAATTGAAGATCGACTGCAAGAAGTGGAAAAAGGCTCAGGGGTGTTGATGCAAAGTAAGAAGGAACAAACTGTAGGGAGTATCGAAGTAGTGGGTAAAGGTGGGCCCATAAAAGGATAGGCACCAAGTATGAAAAGCAAAAGATAAGGCTGGTTGGGTTGGAGAAGGGGCCCAAGTCTGGAGCCTTTTTGGGTTTATGGGGACCATGGTTTCTTTGATGTGGTGGTGTGTGGAGGCACACATGAAATGATGGATGTGGCTCTAGTGCCTATGATGGCACTCTTTGTGCTTATTGTTGAACCATATTGGAAGAACGCAAATATTGCTCTATTTCTAGCAGGGCATGCAAGTTGATAGAGCTTTCCATGTAAATATTTTCTGCTAGACCCTACAAGATCTCGACTACCCCTTTTCTATTGGATCTTCTTTGACCACGGCTAGTTATTTCTACTATTTTAAAGTATGATATATAACCATTGCCACTTAAACCTCTTTTCCTATTGGATCTTTCTTGATTTTGTTCTCACCATTGCTAGGTTTTTTTCACCATATTAAGATACAAAATATAACCATTGCCAGTGTAAATTCTTGATGTCATCTCTATAACCATGAAAATGACTGCTCCAAATAAGAAGAGAAAGAGAAACAAAAGATACCCCTAAAACAAGGACATGGAAAGAGAAAAAGTTAAATAAAATATATATCTTATATGGAATAAGATGGGTGTGGGATTGGAGGACAACATAAAGTATCTTGGACAAGATAGATTTTGTAGGTGAGAGAAGATGAAATATAAAAAAAAAAAAATCTAAAAAAGAAAAACTATCAACATGGTCATTTTGGATAATGATTGCATTCATTTAAATATTTTTTTTAGAGTCGTTATGACGTAATATCATAAGAAAAAGTCCTCTGAGGACCCTTATACTTAGCTGGTAAATTATATCATTGTAGCTTTTGTGTAAAGTTAATACATTTATGTTAAACATTTGTTCATATCTTAAACTATGGCATAAAGCAGCATTGGGCACAACTTTTCAGAGACATCTTTCATTTGTTAAAAGTTGGAATACCCTCATTTCATACACCATTTCAACCACAATTATAGGAGCATATAGTCTTGATACCCTTTGGCTTTTGTTTGATAGAATATGCAATGGAATCCTTGTGCTTTCTAAGAGCATGTGAAGGAAAACACCTTGCATTTCAGTTCTTAAAATCATGATAAAATGGCTCAATTCAAGCTTTCATTTCAATAGCTCGGCAAATTAAACGAGAATTAAATTCATTGCATCTTAAATATGAACAAAAGTTATGTAGAAATATTATAACATCTCATCGAGTAATATTAGAAATACTTGATATATGTTCATAACTGCAAAAGCATTTCTTCATGAATAGAATGTATTTTTATCATCATCAACATAATTTTATAGCATGCACAAGCGAATTTTTTCAAATAAAAAATGTCCCAATGCCTCTTTTCCAAATGAAGATTGCGCTTACAAACATATCTTATGGTAAGGGATTTATGGTTCTTCTTCAGTTTCCAATGCCTCAATAAACTTCAAAACACTTTTCTTCTTTACCAAATCACCCTCATAAAACACAAATTTAACCCACTTGAAATAAAGAATCAAATGCATGTGCAAAGGGAATAACAAGAAACAGAGCATGTACATGGTCATACCCGGGAACCCATTCAAATGACTAATATTTCTCTCTTTGTGCAAGTCTGGTCCCTCATATTCACTTCACCGTTTATGACATGGTGCACTTGCGCCAGGATAATTCTATGCCATAACTAGTGCAGGTCCTGCTCCTCAAAGGTGCCACATGCAGAACAATATATCTTGCTAAATCTGGAGGCATGTTTTGCGAAATCTAGAGGCCGGCTAGCTTTGAGGACTAATGGATGCAGGCACTAGTGTCTCCAGCTAGAGAATAAACTAAAAAGATTAGAAAGGAGGGGTTATGATTTTGGGGGATGTTGAACAAATTGCGAAGGGAATCAAGGTAGTGCGCAAAAATGGTAGGGGTACGCGTGGGGTCCACAAAAGATTAGGCACCACGGAGAAAAGCAGAGGAGGGAGCCCTAATAGTGCTGAGGCAAGGGTCCCAGATGTTAGAGGCTTTTGAGGGTATGGGGGACCAGGGGTCTTCCTTTGAGCCCCTTGTGATGTGCTGGTGTGTGGAGGTGGTGTGTGGAGGTGCAGAGGAAATGGTGGAGGTGGCTTTAGTGCCTCTGATGGTGCCCCCGCCTTTTTAAAATGCCACTCCATGTTCCAATCCTCTTCACCCCCCTTTTTTATATTATGTAGTATATCTAATTGCCAAGGGGCAATCATTTCAGGCCACTTTTTTCATTCACTTCATTTCCATTGGAACCATGAATTCAACCATGATGAATTCCTTTTTCCTCCTCTTCTTAGGGCTATGGATATTCCTCCTAGAAGTAATCGTCTTTTTCCGCCTGTCTGGCAAGCGTTGAGACCTCTTGTTTAATCAGATTGAAAGCGTGAATGCTGTGATCTCGAGCTTGAGCTGGGAGATGAATTCATGGGGGACAGTATTGGTGGTATTGTTCTATGTAGTGCAGAGGGATGAAGCACTGAGCGGGGATGGGAAGGCACTGGTGGCATATTTTAGCACACTACAAAACCCTCATATTTTGGAGCCTTCATGGAATGAAGGAGATACAACGCCCTGCAATTGGACGGGTGTGAAGTGCACACCCCAATTAAGGGTGGCCCAAATTTCGCTCCCAAAATTAGGTCTGGGCGGATATATCCCACAGGAATTCCGCTTCCTTACCAAGCTCCAGATCCTCGACCTATCCTACACAAATCTCTCCGGCTCCATCCCGCCGGAGCTCTCCCTCTGTAAAAATCTCCAAATCCTCGACCTGGGCGCCAATCTTCTGCTCGGATCAATCCCGGCCCAATTCGGTAAGTTGAAAAATCTCCAAACCCTCTCCCTTTTCGGCAATTCGATCAGTGGCAGCATTCCTCCTGAATTGGGCCTCTGTAGCAGCCTCCAGCAATTGTTCCTGTATGATAATCTGCTCAATGGCTCCATCCCTGCATCAATTGGACAATTGGGCAATCTGGTAAGTTTCCGAGCAGGTGGAAATCCAGGGCTCATCGGTCCCATCCCTTCCGAAATTGGAAATTGCAGCAATTTGACAGTTTTAGGTCTTGCCGCAACTTCAATTTCCGGTCCCCTTCCGGCATCAATTGGGAAATTGACAAGCTTGCAGGTGCTCATGCTGTATCTCACAAATCTTTCAGGGCAGATTCCGCCGGAGATAGGCAACTGCACCAATCTAGAAACTTTGTACTTATATCAGAGTAAATTCACCGGACCATTTCCGGCGGAGATTGGAAAGCTGAAGAATCTGGGCAGCATGCTGCTCTGGAGCAATCGATTTTCCGGGACCATACCCAAAGAATTGGGCGACTGTGAATCCTTAGAAACAATAGATCTCTCTTACAATAGATTTTCAGGGCAGATACCACCGGAATTGGGCAGATTGAAATCGCTGGAAGAGCTTTATATCAGCGAGAATAATCTGACAGGCCCATTACCGCCAGAATTTGGGAATTGGAGCAGCATGAGGAATTTGGATCTAGACACGAACGCTTTAACAGGATCAATTCCTGCCGAATTTGGGCGGATGACCAAGCTGAAAACTTTGCATCTGTGGGACAATCAACTGAGCGGGCCGATTCCGGCAAGTCTAGGCAATTGCACAGAGCTGGAGGTGCTGGATCTTTCTGTGAATCAACTGAGCGGAAGAATTCCGGCAGAACTCTTCCGCCTGCCCAAATTGGACAGATTACTATTGCTCGTCAATAGTCTAACAGGTGAGAATTTCTCTGATACATGAATCTGTGATGGGTTGTATATTATAATTATCTTATTTTGGGTTTAGATTTATGTAAGATTATTCTCACGTACAATTTGACAGGTGAGCTTTCTGTTGATCTAGGCAAAACCACAAAACTGTCGAGGCTGAGATTGAATAACAACCTGCTGGAGGGTCCAATTCCAAGCAATCTGGGACTGCTGCACAATCTGAGCTTCTTAGATCTGCATAGCAATTTTTTTTTAGGTGCATTGCCTGCATCATTAGCAGAGCTCTCTAGTCTGCAGCTTTTGGATATTCATGGAAATCAGATTAATGGCAGCATTCCTCCACAATATGGAGATCTGATCCAGCTGCAGACATTTGATGCATCTTATAACAGATTAAGTAGCAATATCCCTGCAGAGTTAGGGAATATGAAAGCCTTGATCAATCTGTATCTAGGCAATAATGTGCTCAGTGGCAGAATTCCTGCTCAACTTGGAAGATTGAAACAGCTGATTCTGTTAGATTTATCTAGCAACAATTTATCAGGTAGCATACCAGAAGAATTGGGTTCTCTGATCAGCCTGAGCATTGTTTTGAATCTCAGCAGCAATGATCTGACAGGCATTCTTCCTGATAGATTTGCTAGCCTGACACATCTGGAGAAGTTGGATCTGGCAAAGAATGGATTGGAAGGAACCATGGATGTGTTAGGGAGGCTAACAAATCTGAACTTCATCAATGTTTCATACAATAGATTTGTTGGAAATATTCCACAGACAGAAGTGTTCAGGACCATGGGAGCAGCAGCTGTTCAAGGAAATCCATTCTTGTCTCATGGCATTATGCAGCAACCTTACCAGCACAAAGTGCAAAAAGGTTTAATTATCTCAATGATCCTCATCGGACTCGCGCTAATCCTATTCGTCGTATCACTGCTAGCACTGTGTAGACATTGTAGATCAAAATATGAGCCATTTGGAGATTCCAACAGTCCATGGCCCTGGAGGATGACACCATTCCAAAAGCTAAGCTTCACAGTTGATGATGTTCTAATGAACTTGATAGAAGCAAACATAATAGGTCATGGCAGGTCAGGAATAGTATACAAAGCTCAAATGCCAGGAGGAGAAGTGATTGCAGTGAAAAAACTAAAGGCATCCCCAGAAGATCAAGCATTCGACATGTTTGCGGCCGAGATTGACACTCTAGGGAGAATAAGGCATAGAAACATAGTGAGGCTCCTTGGCTATTGTTCCAATAACAAGATTGAACTTCTCATGTATGATTACATGTGTAATGGCAGTCTCTGGGACTTGTTGCATGAGAAACATGTCCCTCTAGACTGGGATATGAGATACATGATTGCCCTAGGTGCTGCTCAGGGTATTGCTTACTTGCATCATGATTGTGTCCCTTCCATCCTTCATCGCGACATCAAATCAAACAATATTCTTCTTGGTTCCAAATTTGAGCCTTATGTTGCCGACTTTGGCCTTGCCAAACTTGTTGGAGTGTCATCTGTTGGTGAAGCTATGTCCAAATTTGCTGGATCATATGGGTACATGGCTCCTGGTAAGGATCTAATCTCTTCTAGTCTCCTTTTTAGGGTTGCAATTTTACCTATATGCATTTCATGGTATAGAATTCTCAAACACACACTCCCCTTATCCCCAAAACCAAATTTCATGCATAATCTTTGAATATTCTACACGCTAATGTCATCATCTAGTTTAGGCATTTCTTGCATTAATGCAATTTTTGTGTAGGTATTAATATGGCCTTATTTTTCTTTGTCAGAATACAGCTACTCCCTCAGGATAACTGAGAAAAGTGATGTTTATAGCTATGGTGTTGTTCTATTGGAGATCCTCACTAGGCGACGCCCTATAGAACATGGTTATGGTGAGGATATACACATTGTAAAGTGGGTTCAAAAGATCACCGGGGATCGACTCCATAATTTGGCTGCTTCGTCTCCGGTGCTTGATCCAGCAATCAAAGGCATGGCCGATCCTTATATTCAAGAAATGCAACAAGTTTTAGGTATTGCTCTAATGTGTGTTTGCTCTACCCCTAGTGAAAGACCAACTATGAAGGATGTAGTTGCCTTGCTCAAAGGTGTGAAGCATTCTGCAGAAGAGATGCTTCATCCCAAGATCTCTCAGGTTGTTAATTGGGATCATAATAAAGAAAGGCTGCAACATCATTACCAAGAGGCTTGTTATAGTGGTGCTGCAGCCTAGCTTTTTGTTCCTACATCACAAGCATCTCAGTTTTGCCGAACCAACCCCACATTTTTAGATGCCTTTGCCTTTTTCTCTCTTTTTCAAAAGGAGGGACATTCTTTTGCTGAGAGTTTGTCCTTTGCCAAATCCAAATTACTGCGTTTGTGAAAACAAAGTTTAAAAACATTATTTTTGGTCCCTTGTGGCATTGGCAAAAGAAGCTTCCTTACATTGTACTGGTAGCAAAAGAAGCTTCCACTCATTGTACTGGTAGCTTATGTGCCAAACATCATATTTATCCAACATTAACTCAATTCTTTAACATCCTTTTTCTCCTTTCTTTTTCATTTCTTACAAATAAGTTTCATTGAGGTCCAAATTATGGTGATACCTTTCACTGTGCATAAATAGAAACTAAAGATGCTTTGTCCACTAGGCACTTTTCCATTTGTTCTTCCTCTTTGAGGAAAATGCAAGCAAAAATAAAGGGCAACCATTTCTACGTTCATATGATTGGTTACATCTTTCATTACATTATTCTTATGTCTTACCATTTGACCAGTCTCTTACACTACTGCTATCCTGCTTACCCAAACGTACCATAATTACTGGTCCCCAATGATCAATTTGTATCCCAACTTTGATTGTAACATATACGAAAAGTGGCTTATGTCAACCCCTAAGGGAATGACATAGGTAGAAGGGGTGCTTGAGGTATTGACATCATTGAATAAGCATCATCTAGTGTACATTTTGTATGCAAATAATTGTGGTACAATCTAAACTTGGCGATAGGATCAGAGACTTGTCAATAGTTGACGATCTAAACTTTGGCCTGATAGGGTCCAAAGACTTGTCAGTAGTTGACTCCTTACTGCTCCTTAAAGCATGTCATGAATGAAAACAATGGGTTGGGACCATTTACACATGTCATGTTCGATTAGCGGCCATGAGTTGTAAAGGATCATATTTATAGAATGACCTATAAGTTACTTCAAGTGGTTCTGACATTTAGATCCCATTTAATATTGTGCTTTAACCATATATATGATGTATAACTTATTTATTTCAAGGAGTCTTGATCAATCATTGCCTATTGAAGACAGCGGGGCAGTCGTTACACCATTCGTGCAGGTCGTTGCTTGTGCGACAAGGAATTTCGCTACCTTAGGACAATTAGAGTTACTGCCGTCGTTTAACGGGGCTTCCATTCAAAGCTTACACTTCTCCTTTTCACCTTCTATATTTGTAGAATGACCTATCGGTTACTTCAAGTAGTTGTGACACTTAGATCCCATTTAATATTTTGCTTTAACCATATATGATGCATAACTTATTTATTTCAAGGAGCCTTGATCAATTTCATTGGCTATTAAAACCTTGAAGGGAATGGAGGGAATGGGGTTAGAACAAATATCATCCCATTGGATTGAAGTGTACAAGCACTTCTTCGTTAATTGTGCATCACAACTAATTTTAAGAAAGATATATGTAGGTATTCATTGAGACATCATGATGGTACGCGATAATGATAAGCCCCAGCAATGTGAGGTCTCGAGTTCGAGGCTGCAAGGCCAATATCCCTGAAAATCTATTTCTAGAGTTAGGATACATGAATTACGTGCTTCAAAAAGCTGATAGTTTGGAAACTACCTTGGAAAATGAAAATGAGGATTCTGATTACAAATTACCTGCAAAGCTGGAAGTTAGAAGAGTACCTGTTACGCGCTCTATGGTTTCCCCCAAAAAAGGTACTGCATAATTTCACAATTCCAATTTCTTTATTCCATTGCTTGCTTTCTAATATTTTTGAATGCTTGCCTTTCAAGGCAAAGAGAAAATGTTCTTTGAAGAACTTGCAGCAGAAGAAGAAACTCCTGAAGATATGGATCAGACTTCCACTTTTGGTAAGCATGTCTCCTCTATTTTCTGAATTTTGTTTTTAGACAAGTGCCCTGATGAACCCTGTCTGGCAGTTGCAGAACCAGTTGCAGAACCTTCTTAATCAAGGGAACATGTTGCAGAACCATCCAAATTCAACAAAATTGGGAGGAAGAACTCAAAACCCAAACGATTTCAACCACCTTTAAGTCCAATTACAAGATCCAAATCAAATGTGAAGGCTAGAGTCGCTCAAAAGAAGAAATCTGCTGTTAAGGACCATGTTGCCAAGGGCCCTGCTGCCAAGGGCCCTACTACCAAGGGTGGTGCCAAGGGCCATGTTGCCAAGGCTACTGCCAAGGGTGCTGGCAAGGGGCATGTTCTTGTTGAAGAACCTGCAGTTCCAGAACCTCCAGTCACATAACTGCCAGTTGAAGAACCTCCTGTCACACTACTTAGGCAGCAGGACGAGGAGTTGCCAGAAGAAGAGAATCCATCACATCCTCCAAATTCTGAACAAGGTAAATTTTTTACATCATCAATCTTTGTGAATTTCTCCCTTTGTTTCAATTCATGAGTGATTATGGATTTGTCTTTGCAGATGCTGTAAGTTCACAGAATGCCTCTTATTCTTCTAGCCAGGTGAAAAACCTTTGGTTTGCCTGCAATAGCTTCAATCCAATGTTTGGAAACCCGAGTGCCCCTGTTCTCTATCTGCCTCCAATCATACCATCCATAGTAAACCTTGTTCGAAAGCCCTCTGATAGAGCTGATGCTGATGAAATCCAATCACCTTTGAAAGATACCAATAAACAAGTACCTGTTGCCAATGACTCCGAGACTGACACGAACGACGACATCACTTTGGAGCAGTTCACGAGAGCGAAAAAGGATGTACACGTATCATTTAAAGGTTATAAGATTCATGTTTCATTTACAGGTTTAGGGATTGTAAGACACAGGTTTGTTTTACAGGTTTAGGGATGCTGAAATACAGGTTTAAGATGCCTTCTCTTTTTGCTGCTGATTTTGAATTTTGGCTGACTTGAAAAAGTCAGTGGTTATATCATGATCATGACAGATCATGAATGGCATAAAGGCCATTCATCAATTTTGTAACCTACAATCTCAAATTTTGTAACTTGTATCTGAAATCTCAGATTTTCTATATCACTGAAATGCTCTCTCTTCCGAGTTTAATCCAGTGTAAGCTTGTAAAGTAATGCCGAGCTGGGCATAATGCCACAGACTTTTGGAACTAGCTTGTGATAGCAGACCCTTGACTAATATCTCCCAAATGAATAGTGGATGTGTGACATAGAGCTGTGATATAGATGTGTCAGTTTAATAGATGTGTTCAGATTAATAGATAGGGCGAATGGATGTCGATTTGCTCATTTGCTCATTGTTATACCTTAAAATTCTCCCATTCTGATGTCTTTTCCCTGTAAAATTCTATAATGCCAACATGGTAATAACTGAAAGTTTTGCTGAAGGGGAATGGTAATACTATGATAGCTCAAACCTCTGCTTAGGAATATTTATTCTAAGTACAAAACATGTGAGGCAATTTTTCTTTTTCTTGTTCTCTAGAGCATTGTTATGCAATTTAGTGGTTACTTGTGACTTCACTTTTACATAGCCCTACTCGCCCTGAGCGCCTGCCCTGAGCGCCGCCTTCCCTGAACGCCTGGGCGCCTGGCGCCCGGGCCTGTTGCTTGCACTTATCTTCTGGCTTCAGCGGTGCCCTCAGGGCCACCGCCTTTCTGCAGGTAGCTGCGGCCTGTTCCTGGAGGTAGTTCATCGGTCTAGTGGTTTGATCGAGCTACTCCGGTGGTCGGCACCGACATCTCTGCATCAGCATCTATTTGCCCAGGTTTTAGCGCGAGGGTGGAGGTTCAGCGCATGCACA
>JAANSK020274157.1:0-21041 GCA_011763485.2 Isoetes engelmannii
CCGGCTCTATTTGGCCTCAAATCTCTTCCTCTCTTCATCAATCTGGCATAAAAGGGGTAGAAAAAGCGATTGCAATGTCTTTTGAACTAGATTAAGCCGTCATGGGAGCAGTTAGAACGATCTCCACGAATTTTTGGCCCCCGCCGCGCAGTTCTACGCGTGGTTTGTGGCCGGAATAACCATCGTGGTTTATTTGGACGGCCGGAATAACCACCCCTGTTTTGGCCGGATAAACCACATCCCGGGTGAAATATACGGACTTCCTATCAGTGATGCCCAAGCAAAAAGGCTGCAATATACACCCACAAGCAAGGTCTCTACAAATTAAGAATAAGGCATCTGCAAATAATTTGTGCTGCAACTCCTGCAACTGCAGTTAGGAACCCAATGGCAACGGCAAGGCAAAACTTAGCAACTTCCAACAACATCATATCCAGACCAAGCAGCTAAAACAACATAACAAGCTAAATATGCCAAGGAGTAGACTTCCTAAACAATGAACTTCACCTTCCAATCATGAAAAAGTTAAATTTATCTCGAGTTGTGGATATTGGTGAGGGTCAAAATCGAGGCGATACTTGACCCATTGTTTTGGTGAAATGGCATCGCCTGGTTGGCTCAGAATTCGTCCTAGATGGCGCACAGTTGGGCCAACGGTGGTGTTAGCCCTCTTCGGCAATGGCATCCCTATTTCTCCGGATGGCTTTCCTATTCTCGCTTATGGCGGGAGGAGCTGTTGTGGCCGTTCTTTCTTTTGGAGCCTTCTGGAACCATGGTTGTTCCATGGTTTTCTCTAATTTGTTTGAGGATTAAGGCTAAAAACCATTGTTGTTGAGGGTTTTGGCGCCTCTTGACATGATTCCCTCCAGTTTTGAATGATCTGCATGCATTTTGGTGCCTACTTGGCATGATCTGGGTGCGAAATCTCAGGATCCTTGACATGGCGCATTCTGAACCTTTGATGCTTTCTTTCTTTGCTTGCAATGCAAGTATAAATAGAGTGCATGCCCCTTTTGAAATTTCGTGCTTTCTTTTGTATGCTTTTGTGTCGCCTCTTTTGAGTCTCCAGCTTCTTTTCTGCTGCATAGAAGAAGAGGTAAGTCTCAGTCTTTTGGTCTAATGCATTTTGTAGCATAATTTCTGATTTGTTTTCTTGGTTACTTATTGCAGCAGGTGCTTCTCTTTGTGTAAATGAAGTTTACGAGTACCCTGATAGCAATCTAGATCCTTTTGAAGCTCCTCTTCCTCCTTATAGAAGGAGCAGATGTTTCAGACCTGTCATTGTAGCCTTAAACCAACACACTCATTTGGGGATAGGTTTTCTCTTGTCATTGTAGCCTTAAACCAACACACTCAATTGGGGATAGGTGAAAGAATGGCCTGCGTTTTGAGCATTGGAAGGCAATTGGAAGGCAGAGGCAAGCTTTAAAGTCAACATTTATTTTCATTATTGATATGAAATTTAGGGATTCGATGCATGCATTCTGATGCTGTTTTTTGTTCTATCTAGTAGCTTTGGTGTACAATGCTTCATTTTTCATTGTTTCCGAGCTTGGATGCATGATACAATGTGCTATTTGTGTGTGCAGGTTCATTTTCATTCATTCTTTTGGGAAACTAAGTCTGTCTAAGTATTTTCATCATGTTCAGTTCTTTTATTTTCTATGGACCAGCCAGTGGCTTGAAGACCTACACAATGATTACAGATAAGATATTTTTGCTTTCATTTGGGAAGGAGGCTTTCAAGATGAAGCATGATGCAGTTTTGTTTGGCAATTTCTAAAAGATTTTTCATCTGCCCAAAGCCATGCCATATCTGCTGTACACAAGACTGCACCAAATGCTCAGAGATTAAGGTCTTATTCTATATCTGCTGTACCCAGGACTGCACCAAATGCTCAGAGATAAGGTCTTATTCTATATCTGCTGTACACAAGACTGCACCAAATGCTCAGAGATTAAGGTCTTATTCTGGCTTTTTGTTTTTTAAGACTCTTGCTTTAGTTACCCCCAGAGTCCTAAATGAATTCTTGTAATTTATAGCTTGATTTTGCAGGTCTCTTAGACATGAAATAACCCAAACTTCTTCAATTGCAACTTCTTTTTCTTCTGATCATGTACAAAATGCCCTTTGGAGTAAAGAACCAATTTTGTAAAACCATTTGGAAGTTGGATAGTACTCTGGATTGTACAACCATATTTGGCCATTTGCAAGTTGGATGGTGCTCTGGATTGTACAACCATATTTGGCTTCCTATTATGAGGATTGCAGGTAGAACATTTTAAGAATTGTACTTCTGTTTGATTGTTACATAAGGGATCATAGAAGACAAGATTTTGTTGTTTCTTTACAGGTGCAGAGAATAGTAATTAGACAGTAAACTGGTCAATACGGGTTCAGGTCTTCTTAATCGTTGATCAACTAGTTTTTAGATGATGTATTCAGGTAATTCCGTAGATTTATTTGGGTATTTATTGTCACCATTTTCATACTGAAATGTGTCATCTGGTACTAAAGGTTGTGCTATTTTGGTTACAGCACCTCACCCTGCCAGGAGTATTTCATCACCATGCGATAATTGCAGCCTCACCATTGAGGATCAAAAGCTCACCATTAAGGATCCCTGCCTCACATAAACAGAATGCACCATTGAAGCGAAGTTATCACCATTAGGGGGCTTGGACAATCACGACGGATATACATAAGCACTTCATAACTACAGTGAAGGAGAAACTACCAAAAACTAGAGATTCTACATTTTAAGTATTGAACATGAGGATTTGGCTGACAACCATGACAGTTATAAACTAGAAATACATAAACTAGTTTGTAGGAGAAACTCTAAAAACTATGGATGTGATATGCGCAAAACAATATGTATATGCAAGTGATAACATCATCTCTACTCATGGTAGTTAGTCTGCTTGTGAAATCTCTCACATGGAAACAATAAATTTCTCAAAACTGCAAGACAAGCAGCATACCACTAAACAAATGTTCTGTTACCTTGCGACATATTTGAATCGAGTCAATGGTCTTCCTCAAGGATATCAAATCTGCATGATCACGCCTAGTAATACTTCCAAATGCAAGGCTACACTCCAAAGAGTCATTAACAATAATTGCACCAAGCCTCCTGCATCATTTTGGTATGTTCGACAACACATGCTTCTCAAAAGATAGACGGCAAATGAGCTCTGATATGCTACAAGATGAACAAGCAAGCAAAACAGGAGGTGGAGAGCCTAAAATACTAGAAGGCTCCGCAGCAAACAAAATCCAAAGACAAAGATTACTTTCAAAGGTGTAGTGCTGGACACACAACTTCTTAAACATGCTGGAAAAGAAATAAGTCCTAACTATCCTATGCCAAAAAGAGCTCGAAATCTGCAGAGACCTAACCTAAGAAAATTAGCTTCTCCATCCACCGTTGTTCCTCTTGCTGTGCATCTGCAGAATACATATAACTTCCCTGAAGCACTCGAATCTTCGCATAAAAAACTGTGTACTATGGCAACATATTTACGAAGTATACTTTTGTCATGTACTAAGTATGGCAACAAAGAATATTTACTACCAGTAGTTAGTGAAACTCTAGCAGGCATTGAAGACCGACGACTCCAGCAAAACGCTCAGTAAATGGGCAAGGTGGCAATCGTCAAAGCCAAGCAGGCAACAAGAGGCGGCCAAGGAGAGAGGTCAAAGGGGATACTTGAATGCAAATCAATGCTGGGTTGGTGACGAGGGGCCTATAAAACGGGGCTCCAAGCGGGGTTCGATTCAGTTTATCTGTTGAATCAGAATCATGGATCGATCATTTGCACTTGCAATTCTGCTCCTTTTGGCATTGGCTTCAGAATCGGCCCAGGCCCGGATGCTGGGCGAAGAAGAAAGCCATGCTCGCCTCTTTGCTGAAGAATCCAAATCCAAGGACGCTGCCGTTCAGCAAGACAGCTACAATGGTGGATATTATGGCCCCGGTTACGGTGGACATTACGGACCTGGCTATGGTAGTGGCTATGGCCCTGGTTACGGTGGTTATCGCCCTGGATATGGTGGCGGTTACGGTCATGGCTATGGCTCCGGTTATGGTCATGGTGGTTATGGCCCTGGTTATGGCGGTCCTGGCCATCATTGGTAAAACGACATTTGTCTGGTTTTTTATATAGTATTTGTATATGGCCTGTAATATTTAAATAATAAATAAATAAATACTCTATTTTGGGTTTGCATTTCTTGCATCTTCAGTTGTTCTATTGCATTCTCCGTGCATGGAATGACACCCTGGAACGAGGGTGTTATGCCCTATTATAACAATCGAGGGCGGAGGCTCGAGATAGTTATATTAAGGCATAAACAATCAAGTTCTAGGGTGTTATCCTCCTTAACAAACTAGGCCCGAGAAGAATTATTGTGGTAACTTCCAAAAAAAAATTCCAAAATGTTCTCAACCCTTGGATCTTACTCAATGGCTACATACATGCCAATGCCGTACACGTGGCATGCCTCAAATAAACAAGGGCGCCAGAGGAATCGAACCTCCAGGGCAGATTGCCCTGCTTCAGCCCTAAAAACAAATTTCAAACCCGCCTCTGCCATTGCTGCTCATAGCCCGTAAGTACAGCTATTATAAAAAAAAAAAAAAAAAACAAAAGAACAAACCGATGGAGGGAAAAGAATAATTCAAGAGCCCTGGAAAGAAATAATAGCAAGAATCATGCTTGGCTCCAAAATCGCTGGTGAACTGCAGTGAAAACAAGAACAAACCCAAGCCAAGAACAAGCAGACATCCCCACCAAAAAATGGGCTGCGCCATCGCTGCAACCTGAAACTGCAATTGAATCAGTAAAACCAGGGCCATAGAAGGCAAGCCATGTGAACCCGCCTGCGCCATCGCTGCAACCTGAAACTGCAATTGAATCAGTAAAACCAGGGCCATAGAAGGCAAGCCATGTGAACCCGCCTGCGCCATCGCTGGAACCGCTGTCTGCAAGCAAACAGAAACGAAGAACCCAACAAAACCCAGGAAGAGCTAAATCGGGCATGCACGTGGGCTCTCCCACAGATTCGGGACCCGAGCAGCCACGTCCGACTGGTTCGGACTTGAGAAGGCCTCTGCCATCGCTTATCAGAAAAAAAAACAGAGGTTTGAGATTAAAAATTTACACGTGGCCCATTCTTGAAAAAAACCCCTTAAAAAAAAAAAGGGGCCCCTTAAAAAAACATTGGGGAACCTTATGGCCATTTGGCATAACAAACTAGCGGCCTGTAGTATTTAAATAATAGTAAATAAATAAATACTCTATTTTGGGTTTGCATTTCTTGCACCTTCACATGCATTTTACGTGCATGGAATGGAAGTAGTAACTCGAGTTATGATTCACTTGTTCGTTTTTATTAGTAACTGAGCTGACGGCTATGGCCAACCAGCTTTCATGAAGGTTACTATTTCTATTCCTAGGTTAATGGCCCCCCTTATTTTCAGGATTTACGAGCCTTCTAGCTGACATCCAAATACCATTGGCAGATCTTTTAGACCACAACATAATTGGTTGTACCTATATCTTGTTTGAATATCATTCATTGTCAATTGAATTGAACTTCATTCTCAATCGAAATGGGTTTTTAAAAATCATAACGCAATTGACAATGACTTTGCAACTTTGAACCATGTATTTGTAGTGTAGTAATAATTGAGGGTAATTTTTCTTATAATCTAGGACCATTTTCCATAAAATATGCATCGAAGAGAATTTCCTTTTTCACAAGCAACATATTTAAACCAGATGCTTTCACACAACAGCTTGCCCGAATGGAAAAATATAACTTACTAGTCGAAAACAAAAGTAAAAACTAAAAAATCGCTGATATACGTCCACTATAAAAATAAAAATAAAAATAAAAATAAAAACTTTAATCACTTCCACTATTCTCCATTGTTGTTCATCATGATATAACATTTAATTCTTCATATGCAGCAACTTCAGATAAGAAAGGACCAATAATGAAACAAAATAAAAGGCAAGGGTTCCATTACCAGATGCTTTAGCTGCCCACGTGGAGGCACGTGGAGGATATGCCAGATCTATGGGGGAATCCCATATTTTGCAAACCTCCCATTCCTTACAATGTACCACTTAAGAAGAAACTCAAGATTTCAATTCAAATCTTTTAGTGCTCTCCACTTGAGTATGATGTTGATTGCACGATGCATATCACACATCTCATATGCAAGTTCTATCATCTCATAGATTTACATTCATAGCAGAAGTTAACGATGTTCTTTCTTCGTCTCTTTTGATAAAGTGAATTTTTCTCTTTTGTTAAGTAAATATGTATGCTACTAACTCATGGAAACTATAAATTTTGGGACTATAAAAGTCTTCAATTATCGCAACTTAGTTTGTCTTTTTGTTCCAAAGATGAGATAAGCTACTCTTCGAAGGTGAGAATGCATTAGTCCAAGTCAATTCATCCATCCATTTCAAATGATTTAGAGCACTGATGGTCAGCTCATTGTGTTCAAGGCTCTCTTGAGACATTTAGAGAACCGTCATGGAAATGCTTGATCATATTCAAGACTATTGAAAATACTTGAAATTGTAGTGTAGTTTCCTGGAAATCCCTAGAAATTCTTATGGACATGGCCTAAAAAAATGCCATTTTTTTTTTCAAATAATCTTTAGGATTGCTGGGTTTTTCAAAGGCTAACCCCCCAATTTCAAACTATGCTCATATTGTTGTATGCTCCATACTAATATATGCATCAACAAAGAGGGTTATGGAGGAATTTGATTTACAAGGAGGCCCTTTGTTTTCAATCATGCTTTTTTATGGCCCGTTGAACTTTCTTTTATTCGTCTCTTTTATTTAAATGAACTCTCTTTCATTCATCTCTTTTCTTGAAGTAAATTGGCCCGTCGAGAATTTTTCCATTCGTCTCTCTTTGGTTTGCCCCTAAGGGCAAGCCCTAACTTATACGGTGAAATGGAATATTCTGGGTATATACCAGATTATATCTGGTGATTGCCTAAACTTGGTATAACAAACCATTGGTCGTCACCTGTGTTGCGGGCCGACCTAGTCACCCCTGTTTAGACTGGCCAAATTGCAGCAGCAGGCATTTCATTTGGCATCAGGTTGGTTGGTGTGGTCTATCTGAAAAAGACGACGGTGGGGTATCTTCAGGGGCTTAACAATTACTGCTGATCAACTTCTTCATGAGGCACAAGATAGATTGAAGGCATACCAATGTTCTCAGCTCACACCTGAGAAGAAACACTTGATTTTTGAGCAGTATTTGGGTATCTTATCTTTTGCATAGGTGGGTTGCTTCACTCAGTGGATTATCCTTTTCTGCTGAGATTTTATTCCTGCCTTTGCATTTATACAAGTACTTTTGTGGAATATTAACTAGAGTTTGACGTCCTTCCAAAAAAAAAAAAAAACAATCTCATGTTTTATGCTTTCCGTGATTCTTAAGATTGATCTCTGCTGTTTTCCAGAATCAATGGTACTGGCTAAATGCTTGCGGGCCTGAAGAATGAGGTTATTCTATATTTTTCTTATGTTTGCCAACATATGCACGTCTTTGAAGCTCTTAAGTTTTGGATGACACTGCACACAGCCGCTCGAATATTGTAAGGCCAATGGTATGTTGAAAGGTAGGTACTTCATTTGAAATTTATGATTAAATAATCATTAATGTAGGTATATGGAAATTATTTTGAATCAGATGGATGATGAAGACACATGATTCAGTTCCTTAAAAAGGCAGAAAGATATACAGAATCTTATTTGTGTTGCAAATCGGCATGTCTAGATCATAGCAAATGCATAAAAGTTTCTTCTTGAAATAGGATTATTGATTTTCTATCCATCATTCTTTTATAATAATTTAATGATAAGGAGAGTCTACTACGTACAACAGGAGTGGAGCAGATATTATAAAACTGAACTGGAAAGGTTTTTCTAACATATCATGAAAGGCAAAGGACTGATTTTTGGCTGCTTGCAAATTGTGAATACGAGGAAAACAGTGCACTAATGCAATAGATTGCCATCTTCCCAACCTTTTTAAATGGAGATGGCGAGTTAGGGATAACATAGATTACCTGTGAACTGACCCCTTTTCTTTCTTTTCTTCTCTATTCTGCATCACTATATATTCAACAACAGAGTTTCTAATGCATTGCTCAAAATAGAGATGAATACGTCCTTCTTTCTTTTAAGTGTGGTGGTTCTTGAGCAGCTATTTTGAACCACGACCCATCTTCTGATGATCCAGTACAACATGAAGAATTTATAAGTGGAAGCAGACTGTTCTTCTGGAAGCATTTCTTGATCTCAATAGACCAACTGTGCAGGATATTTTGATATTTGATATGCAAGTCGGTTACTCGATTAGATCGTCCAAATATGTGGCTACCTATTCTAAACGAGGTGCGACCTGAACTACCTCGGCCATCCGATTCGTCGATCCTACGACCCAAAATGTATGTTGAGGCCTCTGGGCACGTTTCGTTCCGATTACGGTTATTTATGATTGGGGTGCCTATGATTTTGAAATGTGAAATACAGGTTCGCCTAAGGTTTTAGAATATGAAATACGAGGACTTGAACCAAAATAATTCAATATCCTAATAAGAATGCTTTGACCAACACAACTAATGACCCAACATGATTTTTTTTCTAACGAATCTATATTTTTTTTTTTTTTTTTAATTTATATATAACAGGTCGTTCAATTGTTTTAGGTCTATATTTCAAGAATGGTCATTTACACATCCATATGAAATCCCCCTGGAACCCCCTGTTATTTTGCTACCTATTTTATTTGCAAAGTTCATCTTTTTTAAAAGTGTTTGGATGTCAACAGGTTATTCTAAGCCAACATATGCAGGTTGGAACCCTTGCCTCAAATTATCTACAATTTTTTCTCAAATTAGAGCTTGAAATTTGAGCTAAGTTAGCTCATGCTTGGAAATGTTTAAGGATGTCCTACACTTTTTGCAACCTATCTTCTCACTTACATTTCTGTTATTAAACCCTTATGTTGGCTCTTCAATTGTAGCCATTATGCAACAATATCTCATTCTTGCTCAACACCCTAGCGCGCCATTTTATATGAAGATAACAACTGAGCAATAGGATTTGCAATGTCAATTTAGAATAAACTGGATGTAATAGGTTATCGTAAATCCATGTTGCTGATTTACTATACTGCATAAGCAAGGGACAAAATAAAACAAGCCTACTTTTAAGACGTGATGCTACACAATGTTCCTGCTAACACAAGCTAAAAAATGCATCATTTTTTAAGCAGGTCTGAATGGTGAAGAGTATGATCTAATATAGAGGACAACCAAGCTCTCATAGTTGCACATGAGTCGGTCCAACTCAGAGAGCAGATGCATTATCTCTGAAGATAAATGCTCAAGCACTGTCCCTACGAAATAATTAAGCAGTGGGTTGACTCTCCATCTTCTAGGCACATCCATGTTCTAATGTGATATGGCGAGCAAGCATGTATTATGGACTTGCTTATTATATTTCTACGATTTCCTTTGGCACAGTGGCTGTCCCAGTGGCACGTCCAGGCACACAGGCGCGGATGGGCTGCACAAAGAAGGAGCATAAGGAGTTGAAAACTTACCTGAACGTCTATTTTCTTAGCAAGCTCTGGGACGCTGAGGCCCTTGCACAGGTCAAACTAGCACATTACAGACAGCATGTGAATCCCACACTCACGCGAGGACCACCTGTGCACCCCATTGTCCATGAAAAAGCACATGCTGATCAGCGTAAACTTTAGTGGCTAAGTTTAGCCAAATGGCTAAATTTTAGCCTTTTAGAAAAAAACCTCGGCTAAAGTAACATGGAGGAACCATTTTTGAAAAAAGGAAAATTAGCCAAACATTTTTTTTAAAGGTTTGGATCCACTATCATTTTAGCCAAGCATTCGAAACTATGTGCGAAAAATGTGACAAGTTTAGCCAAACACAAGAAATTAGAGATTCCAAAACTTGCAACCTTTAGCCAAGCCTTAGAAAGTTTTAAGCCTAGGATTAACCTAGAATAGCCAAACTAGTTTACCATTTAAAGGACATGACCACATGTATATCATTCACTGTCTGCATAGGACAATGCACCATATCTGAGTGCTACACAATGTCTATGTTAAACCCATATAAATAATAGTGTGTTCTTATATAAATAGCAATGTGTTCTTATGCCCGGACCAATTTCTAGTTATAACATAAAGGATCGGCTTGCCTCGATTACAAGGTCCTTAATTCGAAAAATTTGATAGAAGTCATGTACCTCTACATTAAGCGTAACAAATAAATAGCGAATTCAAACACTTCAAATCAGTTATCCATTGTTATAATCATGTCTATTGGTTTATTCATGTTATCGGTTTATTGTTCAACTTTCATTGTTGACCATTGATCTGAGGCATATTTCGCGTTTTATGCCAGATCAAGGGCCATCAAAATTTTGACAGGAAAAATGCATGCCAATTCCTATGGTGCCGATCGAATCCATGGTTGGAAGAACCAAAATAAGTTCAACCCAATTGCAGGCCTTGCACAACAGATAGGAAAGCAACAACAAAAATTGAAACAACCACGTCTTCACATCTTCAGAAGCCCAGAGCGCCTAAAGCGGGCCGCCCCTACTCCGAAACGTATGCTTGGAAATGATGGCCGCTCCTCCCTTTTCTATTTGAACCTGTCTTGCCCAATGCAAATCAGGGAACCCAGGCTGGAAAAAGAAAGTGGCAACCATAAACTTGCAAACACATTAAAATTAAAAACTAGACCTCTAAATGCAAACAAGCTGCTCAAACAAGCCAAATTGTATGGTTTGGCATATAATACATGCCAAAAATCTTAGTCCCAACCACTGCGAGAAGACCCTCCCACAATACGACATGAAATAATTTGAGCCTATTATCCATTATTACGTTTTTTTTAATTTAGAAGCTGCAACAAGCATTTTACGCATTCGTTTGCATCTGTGCTTTAATTCCCCTTTTGCATCTTCAAGAAGAAAGATCTGACAATGGTTCAATGATTTGGATTAACTTTTCTACGCCCAACATGGATGGCATGCATGCGTCTCTTCACTTTCTTGGGTGGATAGCCCAGCCCAGCCCATTTGGTTAGATCCTCATTTTTTTATTTGCATATCCAATCCATATCGATGACAAAAGAAACAGAATCGATGCGCGAACAAAAGAGAATAAGAATAGATACAGAATGGCTTAATCAAGTAAGTCGCTAATCAAGTAAGTCGCTGAACACAGCAAGCCCCTGCTTACAACATTCACGTTAAAGATGCCCCATACAAGCTTTCTACCAGTGCACCCAAAACTTAATCAAGACTGGTCCATGAGATCTATTTCAGTGGATTGAAACAGTTGTCACGTACCCCCGACCTAAATGACTGTCTAGCGCATACAACCTGCTGCAAAGATCTTAAGGATGGATATAACGACCCCGCCTTGACTTTATTTGATTATGGAAGTGAAACTTAACAATAAATGTAACAGTAATGCCGTAGTAAAAGAGAAGCCACCATATTGAGTGCGCATCCATGACAGAAAAAGCACAAGAAAGGCATATGGAATGCATCGAGATGAAAATATCTCTGGAACCATTTCACAACTTTCTGCAATACCAAGGGAATTTATCAGAATCATGCCCCTGGAAAATGAAATTTCAAAGTATAGATGTCCATCTCTAAAGCAGACTATACTATTACAGAAACATATTTTCACAGTTGATGCACTTGACTGTGCAGCTTCTTCGCCACCATGAATGAGCCAAGCAGTCAATAGCTCAACTCTTCAACATCGGATCATTGGAAACATCCTAAGGTAAAGACTTAAGGACAAGAGAGTAGCCAACTGCAATCCTTGCAGTACAATGCCAGGCCTCTTAGCATCTAATCGATTTTTAGGTTCTCCAATAGCTGTAATGGACTGTATACCTTCCTTCACAAAAATCACCTTTGCTGCTCATAAGAAACAAAACATCATATCTTGAAATAAGGAATTAATACTACAAACCAGTATAGCTTGATACTTATAATGTGGGATATTGGACATATCACCTGGGGCCAAAAGCTGTTATGACACTAGCAACCCCAAAATCACAACAAGATGACGACACTTTCAACTAAATAAACCACAAGACCTTGCTTCTGCATGGGCTCATTGAAATGTACGTGCCAGCACCATGAGCACCATCAACATCCTCAAACACATTAAACATATGAGCTATGGCTCACACTTCTAGTTGTATACCTCAACTGCAACAACCTCTTCTCTCTCCCTTGCCCCCCATGTGAAATCTATAACCATAGAACCAGTAGGGATACAATCCAGCCCTGCCTTCTCATGATCCCAACCTGCACTGGCCCTACAAGCTTTCTTTCTATTGCTACACTCTGCTACTTCTTCATGTTTCCTCCAGAGCATAGACCAGCAAGCATGAGCTCCCCAGATCCTTATCACCGATGCTGAAGTCTGAGTAGCATAGCATTGGGCTCAAGGGTTCACATCCTTGCATTGTTTGGCACATGAATCCTATGCAAGGTCCACATCTCACACTTTCTTGCACCGGTCTTGCAGCTCGTGTCCACTAGAATGGTGTTTGATATCATTAAGAGCATTATGAGGACGCAAAAGGAGCTATAACATTCAGCTGCACCACTCACTGGATCTGCACCAAGATCATTCCAGGGATCTTGGACTAGTTTCTCCAGTAGGTGCCTCACTAGGATCCTCATCGGGATCCGCAATTGATCTTGGATATTGACTCTTCAATATTAACCAAACCTTCTAGCTTCACCATTAAGTCCCTCATTGGATTCGCATCAAAATCACTCCACTGATAAGGAAGAGCATCCTGCTGAGGATAGTTGGAGTTTTGGTGTTGTTGCACAGGAGGATTTTATACTCACATGGAAGGGAAATTGTTGTCGGTGGATTGATTTGGCTTCTGACTGTGCATTACTTGACACTCGAGGGTGAAAACTCAAGCACATTTCTGCAGTGGTGTGAGTGAGGAAATTTGGTGATCTTGATGAGAAAAGTTACCTAATGGTGAAACTGGTGCAAGGTCAATGGAGCAAAGAAGTTCAAAACCAATTTGCTGATCTTAAGTGTGAGAATTTATCTAGTGAAGGACCTAATAGTGAAATTGCTGTCACACAATGCTGTTGAAAACATATTGGCCACTCAACTTCCTTGCTTGGGCATTGATTGATGATGACCACCAGCACTGCTTAAGCCTGGGAATGAGAATTGTGCATCTTGTCTGAAACCAGGAGCCACAACCATGGCCATGCCGGAACAGACAGATGCTTCTGGTTGCATTATTGCTGTAGGGGAATATCATATGATTGCCGTAGTCACACACACACCAGCTCCCTTTCTGTCTTTTTGGGGCTTGCCATCCACACCACATTGCATTATCTTGTTGAGATTATATGTTGTAGATTTCAGGCACAAAACTGAGCCCTGGAAATCGGTAGTAACACCATATCCATAGCTACAATCAATTCCATTTCTTTTTTCCCTTCCCTCCAATGCTGGGACCACAATATTTCTCAAGAACCCACTCTGATGAACGCAGCAAGTTTGGGCCAAAACATCATTTTGATGCACAACAAGTATGATTGGTATATTCTCGGTTTTCATTTTACCCCTCCTTATAATACCAGCCAAATGAAAGATGCCAGCGCCTACTAATGGAAAGGGAAGTACGTAATCCCACAGTTACAACAGCCTTCTTTACGCAAAGCCATAATGGTTGTTAAGCTTATAGGCTTGACATAGAAAAACATCTAAGCAATCTGCACTTTTATAAACTTCTCGGGACCATGGGCTCGGATTTCACATATAGAAGTTCAATCTGCAAAACACACAACAAAGAATATAATAACTCTCAAGAAGAGAACCTGGTTTTATATGTTGGAAAGTTATACGACTGAGAATAAATTGTTCTCTGGATATAGTTTCACCATGGCTAACACTCACCTGAACAGATTTAGAGAACTTGACAATGTCTTATAATTTAGCTTATGATTTCAACAGGATGCCTCATTCAACTAGGGAGCCTCTTTGGCTGGTTTATAAGTTTGCTGCTACTGTGCTGTTTTATCACAAATCTGAGATATACACAGAAGTCATTTATGCACTTCGTTTTGTCACGTTCCTGTGACCATATGTTCCCTAGCAACGAAAATGTTTATCATATTAGATTTCCATTGGCAAAAGACTGGGCCCATAGTACTTCTTCCATGTGCTTCACAGTCATCGATCAATATCGGCTGATGGCATTAGCATAGATGCTAGTCATAAGATAGTAAGCTGCTCCACATTGGGAATCTAAATGAATAATCTCATCAAAACATTGCCTCCCGAATTCCATGTTACCATACATTCTACAAGTACTAAGCAAACTCAACCATAAGAAACTATCGGCCCTCGTTGTAGAATCCAGTACATTTTTTGCCTCTTCGAAAAGTGCAGAACGACCTAGCAGATCAATAATGGAAGTGATGTGAAGAACATTTGGCTTACTGCAATAGCTGTTCGCCATAAGTTTAAAATACCAAAAACCTTCATCCACCATACCTGCACGTGCAAGTGCTATAAAAACACTATTGAATATCATATTACAAGGTTTTATACCACACTGTCGCATTTCTTCAAAGCACAAGGTAGTCAATCCAGCCTCCCCAAGCTGAGCATAAGCTGCAAGGATTGCACCCCATAACAGTGCGTCCCGATTAGACAATCTATTGACAATTAGACTGACTTCATGCAAGTTCCCCAATCGTGCATACATATCAAGAAGTGTGCTGCCCACAACAACATCACTTTGAAGTCCCACCTCAATAACTTGTTCATGGGTATGCCTTCCCTGCTCTAGGTTGCCACAAGCTTTCAGGACACTTGAATAGACTAGTTTGCTAGGCTTTATACCTTCCTGTTGCATCTTCGTAAAACTACTCATTGCTAGATCTTCTTCGTCATTTTTAATATAACCATCAATCATGGCACCCCAACAAACCAAATCAGGTCTCGGCAAGCTATCAAATATATTACATGCTTCCTCCAAGCTACTACATTTTGCATACATATCAATAAGAGTGCTCCCCACAGCAATGTCTGCATGAAGTTTGTTATGAATGATCTGCTCATGAATCAATCTTCCCTGCTCTACGGCGCCTATAGAACCACATGCCTTCAAGGTACTTAAAAAGATGACCCTGTCTGGCTTCATACCTTGCTGCTCCATATTTAAAAAACATCCGAATGCAACATGACCTTCACCATGCTGGGCATACCCTGAGATCATTACACCCCAAGTCACTATGTTACGATCCATCAGTCTATCAAATAATTTATGAGCCTCCTCCAAACTTCCACATTTAACATACATATTAACAAGTGCATTATTCATCACGATATCTGATTTGGCTCCATTTTCAACAATGTGGTCATGAATATGCCGGCCTCTTTCAACAGAACCACATGCTTTCAAAACGCTTGGATATGTGTATCTGTCTGCCGTAGTGCCTTCATCCTGCATTTTACGGAATAGTTGAAAAATGACTTTCCCTGTATTAAGTTTGGCATGGGCCTCTAACATAGCATTCCATGTGTATTGACTCGGCTTCAGAACTTTGTTAAAGATGTTATTTAATTCATTCAGACTTCCACTGGAAGCAAATAGTCGAATAAGGTTGTCAGACAAGATAGAAATTGAATCTAGCCCATTGCGGACTAGCAAAGAATGCAATAGATTTCCACCTGTGAGAACTTCACCATTTACATATCCATGCACCAGATGGGAAGCAAGACTAGAAGGTATAGGAACTTTCTGCTGGTTATACCTGATAGCTGCACGAATTAGTGTTTCGAGGTCATCCACCAAACTTTTGCTCCAACTCATTTCCTGGGTCGAAAAAGCTTGCAGAATGCATAATTCAGAAGGATGAGAAGAAACGAACAAGCACAACTTTTTATATTCAATCCGTTTTGTAAATAGCAGATCAAATATTCAGAAAAACGAAAAAGCGCAGGCTTGGATTGTACGACAGATTCTTCGCATTTGCAAATCGGATTTAATTCCACAACAACTTCGGTCAGAAACATACTCTTAAGTAACTTCAATAAGTGAGCGAGTTGAGAGCTTGAGAGCAGGCAAATGTTTGGAAAAACCGTGAAATGCTATTATGTTTTGCTAAAATTGTTCAAATGCCCCTGGTTTTTGGAGTATTTTTATGGAAATGGCCGCAACTTTTTTAGATGATCCAAATGAAAATATACTCTTCAAACACGTTGTAAAGAAGGATGAGATCTTTCTAAAAGTTAAGATCACCGAAATTGGAGTCCGAAATTTTAAGTTATGGTCTTCTAAATCCCTCCTAAACTTTTACAAATTCTGTGTGTATAAAAAATAACAGAACTTGTGATTTTGGACTCTGATTCGGGTGATCTTAAGTTTGATGGAAAGATCTCATCCTCCTCTACAATACATCTAAAGAACACATTCTTATTTGAGGCATTGCAGAAAAGTTACAGTCATTTCCATTGAAGCACCTCCAAAACTAGGGGCGTTTGGACAATTTTAGCAAAACATAAGGGTATTTCACAGTTTTTCCTTAAATGTTTTGGGTTGGGCAAATCGTCGCTCGTGTGGGTAAAAGGCATATTTTGGGTATATATCAATATATACCCAGATCTTTTGGGCGACTGGCAATGTTGCAGGTAACTCTGCACGTCGTGATTTGAGAGCGCTCATAGGTGAACACTCATTGTCATATCATATATGGCTTCGCTCAAGGTATTTCCCCAGTTCCCAAATTGGTCACTCCAATTTTGAGTTTGTTCCAAAGCGGGCATTTCAGACAGCATGGGACGAACTATAAAAACCTAACAAGTATATTTCCCGTTAAATTTAAGCTAGCCGTAAGGGGTCCATGAAAACCTAGATTTTAACCGGAAAAATAGAAAGAAACCCTCATATTTTGACTCGCAAACTTTCTGAAAATTGTTTCCACTATAAAAAATTCTCAACTTAAACAGGTAGTCTGCTAGTGTGCCTAGGAATTTTCAGACCTTTCCACCACTGAAATTTTTTCTGTATACATCATCGTAAGCAACCAATTCCATGCCTTTGGCCATGTATTTATTAATTTACATACATGTGTGAATCATAATCAAGGATTTACGTGCAAGCAGGTACCATTCTCTGCATCTATGGACTGAAGTTCCAGCTTTTGTCTCTTCTTGCCACTTTATGATTATTTCGGAGGCACAATGCCAAATGTGAATGCTCTTCGTATAACTCAATATCCTATATAGACACAATTAGTTTTTAATCTTCAAGCTAGGAAATCTATCATACTCACATCATGTTTTTATAATGCGAATATGTAGCATAATGACAGGGGGTTTCCTTTGTATTTTTATATTCCTATGATTTTTGTATGATTTGGTGGCCGTATTTCACAGGATGTACTAATGCGTACATCTAGAGTGCCCATTGTATTTTCAGCTTCTAATATCAAATTCTCAATGGTTTAGACCCACGTTTGCATGATTTTTGTGCCGTCCAGTTATTTTACTGGTTAAGATGAGTCCTTGAGTCCTTAATCAAGGGCTCACAATAAACACTTAATATCATGGCCTATTGTATTTTTTTTCTTGTAATCCAAACTTAACATGCAGATATCGAGCTCATCTGGTTTAGGGTTTTTATTGTGTGCTCTTCTAGTTTTGCCAATTCCTTGCACTCTGACCAACACAGCAGCGGCAAGACACATATTTTTATATTTTTATGGTAAAGCACATCAAAAGGATTTCGTTGCAACCAGCAGGAAGCAGGATTTTGAAGTAGGAAGCAGGATTTCGATGCATGTGTGCTTTAAGGAGCTTCAACACCATGCCTCTTCCTTGTTCTTGTCGTAGGAGCATTTTAGCAAAAATATATTGTTTCAGATTTGGAGCTAGGGGTCAGGTTTTCGGCCCTTGGAATAGGGACCTTTGGGCTTCTCCATAAACACGGGTAGCAATGGATAGAGACTTTTTTTCTGGCAATCATTTTCTATGAGATGGGTAGGATGCAGGCGGCTTTAATTGTTTGAAATGTAGAGACTATTTTTGTTTCATGGCAGTGTTCTACAGTTAGAGGATGCCTGCACATGACTGAATCAGAATAGTCTGATTGTAGACAACTTATTTCATACAAAAAGAGTTCTATCTGGAATAAAAAATCCAGTATGCGAATGAGTCTTGTAGCTAGACACGTGCCCATTTCTGCATTTATTGCAACTGCCGCTAAGTTTAAGGATTTATAATTGTGAATAGAGGCAGAACTGCTGCTAAGCTTGAAGGCGTCGTAATATAAGATTGCTTGCCAGTCTCTGGGTAGAGTAACAAAAAGCTTTGATGAGATCAATCGGTTCCTTAGCTTCCATGTGAACACCTTCTATAACTAATGTCTCATATATTCAGCAAAAGTTGAAGAACTGCCCTGGCATTTCTGGATGCTCCAACAAGTGACTCACTGGTAAGTGGACATGCAATTGATTTTTGTCATAGTGAGTTTTGTACTTGCAATAGGCATCCCTTGCAATTCTAGCAAAAGGAATCTGCTTTTAAAAATGCTCAGTCTTTCTGTATCATGTTTTGGAAGCTCATCATCTGCAATGAAGGTTGTTGGACTCTTTGTACCTTATTGGATTCAAACATCGTTGCTGGCGCTTGCTTATTGCCTCATAGAGCTTCATCCAGATTATAATGCAAGTCCTGATTCCTTTTGGATGTCAAAGGCTGCCAAAATTGCTATGACAGGGTCCACGTTACTAGAAATTGGGGATTGCTAGGCTGTTGGATAAGACTTCTAGAGGAAAAGGGATACTCTCTAAGAAGCACCGTTCCCATCACTGCAGGTAATTGAGTTACTTACTTGATATATATCCTAATGCAGAAGAGAGATTGAAGCTCATAAGTATAGATCTTCTTCATCACAACAGCTTTGACAAGGCGACTGCGCTCAAAACCTCCTCAAGGTCATGCATATATCTATATATATACAAGTTACGCACCGTTCCTGCGGTGCATGTTCTTACGGTGCATGTTCCTACGTTGTGTATCCATGAAGTGCCTATAAACTTTCAATTTTCAAATTGAAGTGCTTATGAATGACATTCCAAAATATTCTAAAACATGCTACGACTTGTTAGAATATCGTAGAACTTTCTAGGACATTCTAGAATGCTTCGAAATATTCTGGAACATTCTATTTTAGAATTTGCAAAGTTTCAAAAAAAAAAACTTTCTATTTTTAGAATGAGCAGCTTATTGAGGTGCTTATTCAATTCATAGTCATCTAGAATATTTTAGAGCATTGAACACTTCGGAACATTCTAAAGCATTCTATTTTGACTTTTGCAAAGTTCGAAAAAACTTTCTTTTCTTAGATTAAGGAACTTATTAAGCTGCTTATCCATGAGCAGCTTGGATAGTTTCTAGAATGTTCTAGAACTTTTTTGAAGTTGGTTGAAGTTTCTTCATGAAGTTCCTTGATTCTAGAAGTTTCTAGAATAGGTGATTCTAGAACCTTTTTCTAGAATTAGAAGTTTCTAGATGATTCTAGGATCTTCTAGAAGCTATATACTGGAAAAATAGCCTAATTTTCACACGAATGCATGTGTGATAGATGTGCAAACCCTAGGTTCTAGAATATTTTAGAAATTTTCAGAATCATTAGCATACCAGGGAGACTTAACAACATAAAAAAAACCAATATGGGTGAGAAATGAGTGCTTGGTCTAGTGGTTAGAATGGGGGGCTTGGAGGGCAATGACCAGGGTTCAAATCCCCCAACACAACATAAAACAATTAGCCGTCGATCGTGCACACGTGGCGCATCCGACGCTCAGGATCGCCTCAACTATGTCACATAATCAAATCCAATCTGGATTGTAGGATCGTCCATGTGGACGGCCGGATTCGCCCCAACTATGTCACATCAAAAAGGGATCTCCCATCGCATCTCGATCGTCCAACTTGCACACGTGGCGGATCGGACGGTCTGGGGTCAAAATTCTATAGGTGGCCAGGGTAGGCAAAAAATAAATATATATATAGTGATATCAAGAAATATTCTCTGATTTAGATGTTAAACCTTTGAAACATTTTGGAGACAATGGTGTTAGAGGCTAATAGGCATCATTAATTATGTTTATTTTTTTAATGGTCCCTTGGAACGGTACAGGTTCAATTCCTGGAAGCCACCCAAGTTGGATTTGGAGTTGGAGTTCTAGTGTTCAACCGGTTTAGAGATGGGTTATGTTGCTAAGGAACAAATGGCCTCTTTTGAGCGTTTTTATTAATAATCCCAAGGATATGATGGGTTGAAATCCCTTATACCATATGATAATATATTTGTTGACAACATGGTAGTATGGTTGCTATATGATGATATACATTGGTGTTCTTTAGCATGTTGATTTGAAATTTAGTATAGTGGTAGTTCATGTTATTGGTGCTCATGCATTTCTTTATGCTATAAGGTTCCCACGAGAAGAAAAAAATATGGGATAACGTAAGAAAGGGAACGGTGCGGCGTATGCATTTGTAGTGCAAACCGTATGGGGGATGATGTGGAATTAGGGGTTTGGGTTTTGTAATGGTTGTTTTGAGATTTATTCCCACATTTAGGGTTAGAGTGAGGCGTTTTTGGAGGAAGCCCGACAAGTGGTATGTGGTAAGTGGTTTAGGTTAAATATTTAGAGCAGTTTCTATTTATGTACTTGAGCCTTCTATTTTAGGTTAAGAGAGGGGGCATGGCGGCGTGCAGAGGGCAGGGCAGGCCAAGCCGGCTATGGCGGAGGAGTTCCTATGGACTTAGGCAGACGTCAAAAGGAGTTCCGACGGCTATGGCTATGGCGGAGGAGTTGCCTCTGCTTTTGTGTTTCGATTATGTATTATCCCTTTTTATTCTGGTTC